>JARBWK010000014.1:3357901-3617901 GCA_030556195.1 Anolis apletophallus
CAACGCTACATACATCACACAAAAAAGGGCAGAACAAACGCCAGAACAGAAAGACACTGCACTACGCTGGCTTTTGCCATCACCATAAACAAGGCTCAAGGACAAACACTACAAATCTGTGGCATAGACCTTGACACAGAATGCTTCTCCCATGGACAACTCTACGTAGCGTGCTCCAGAGTTGGGAAACCACAGAACCTCTACATCAACACAGCAGACGGAAAGACAAAAAACATTGAATATCCACAAGCTCTGCAGAACGCCAGCAACACCACACACTGACAACTCCACAGGACTTCAGCATCCCACCCACCAGAACAACCCACAACGACACAGCCATGACCCCACCAAGACCATAAGTAACATCAATTCCAACCCTTACATACTCAGACTTTCTCGCATCTCCTAAATAGGGCACAGCAACGCGTGCCAGGTACAGCTAGTGCCCTCTAAGCAAAATATAGAGCTGCCTGTGTGTATCCTTGATGTGAGCACCAGGGGGCGATATTGCAGCATTTTAAATCACCCAACTTGGCTTGGAGGAAGGAAAAGGCCAGTTTGTCCATCTCTTCTGGTTATTTTTAGGCAGGTATGCATTATTGCAGGAAGCATCATTTATAGTCAATCAGTTTGAACTGCCATTTAACACAAATGGCAAACTGCCGCCTCCACAAAGCTGTTTCCCTAATACAGTACAACTGTGTTGCATTCAGTTCAGTTTCTCTTCATTTGCTTTGAATGCCTGTATTTCAGTGCAAATATTGATATCTTGGGCTGAGCAAGCCCGGATTAACCCCTTTTGGCGCCCTAGGCCACACTTTGGAATTACGCTCCCAAACCAACCTCTACCGCACTGGCAGCGGCCCCGGAGGCGGGGCTTCCCTTATCCTCCTCGCGCCCTCCTTCCTTGTTTCAGGGAGTCCTTATATCTCTTTTTGCGGGCACCTCTCTTGCGCTGACCCGCGGTGAGTTCACCGTAGAGTAGTATCTTTGGGAGGCGGTGGTCCTCCATCCTAGAGACGTGCCCTGCCCAGCGCACCTGAGTTCTCAATAGCATGGCCTCAATGCTGGTGTCCCCTGCTTGCTCAAGGACAGCAACATTCGTCACATAGTCGGTCCAGTGTGTATTTAGGATTGTGCGAAGACAGCGCTGATGAAAGCGTTCGAGGAGCCGTAGGTGTTGGCGATAGGTGACCCATGTTTCAGACCCATAGAGGAGAATAGACAGTATGATAGCTCTGTACACACTGATTTTGGTGCTTTGCCTCAGGTGCTTGTTGCTCCAGACTCTTTTGTGAAGCCTTCCAAATGCACTCTATGCCTTTGCTAACCTGTGATCTATCTCTTTATCAATCTTGGCGTCTGAAGAGATGATGCTTCCCAGGGAGGTGAACTGCTGAACGGACTGAAGCACAGATGTGCCTATGCTGACGTGGGGATGATGGTGTTCTTCCTGTGGTGCGGGCTGGTAGAGGACTTCCGTTTTCTTCAGGCTGACTTCCAGCCCAAACAGCTCTGCAGGATGTGAGGCGCTGCAGGGCTGCTTCTGAATGGGCGACAAGGGCAGCATCATCAGCAAAAAGCAGCTCACGGACTAGATAGTTTAGAGTCTTTGTGCGAGCCCTCAGACGGCTTAAGTTGAACAAGCTGCCATCAGTACGATAGCGTATATATATGCCGTCTTCTTCTTCGAGGTCTGCCGTAGCCCTTTGGAGCATCATGCTGAAGAAGATTGTAAATAGGGTTGGTGCAAGAACACAACCTTGCTTCACTCCATTAGTTATGAGAAAGGGCTCCAAGAGAGTGTCACCGTATCTGACTTGACAGGCCTGGATTAACAGTTTTTTGCGCCCTAGACCACACTTTGGAATTACGCCCCCTTTAAACCAACCTCTACCGCACTCCACCACCTCTCTCCCCCCCCCCCGTCCGCCTTGCGCCACCGCATCCTTCCCGTCCTGTGCCAATGGGGCTGAGGGGAAAGATGTGCGCGTGCTGTCACTGAAGAGAAGGGAACGGGCCCCTTTGTGTGGCAGGGAACGAGTTCGTTACCCCTCGGGAAGGAAGCAGAGGAGGGCGAGCGAGTGCCACAGAGCCAAGGCCCAAAGGGACGGGGAAAGCCGGGCTGGGTTCAGAGCATGCTCCTCGTCCGGGGCAGCGGCTGCAGAGATGGCCCCACGTGCGGCTCATGGCCCAGCGGCTGCAGAGAGTCGGGGCTTTCCTCCGCCTCAGGCTCCCCTCTGGGCCTCCACGCCGCCCACCATCCTTCTTTCCCGCTGCCTCCTCTTCCCTCAGCAGCCTGCGAAGGAAGCCGCTCCGAGCCAGGCCAGGCGCTCCCCTCCCCTCAGGCGCAGAAGCACTGGCTGAGAAGCAGCGGCGTAGATGGATGGGCTGAGGCTGATGCGGCAAGCACGAGCGCTGCCTCCGCATAGCCCGGCCTTTGCTCCACCTCCTTTTGGGTATCAGGCGGCAGGAGCCAATCACGGCGCAATTTTTACATTATTTTATAACATTTTTTTGGGTCCGTGATCTGCGCCCCCCCTCGGCTTGCACCCCTAGGCCATGGCCTAGGTTGGCCCTATGGGTAATCTGGGCCTGTGACTTGACCGCGCTGGCCTTCATGTAACAGGATAATCATTTTGAGGAATTTGGGGGGACATCCTTGTCGTTCCAGGATCTGCCACAGACCTTTCCTGCTCACAGTGTCGAAGGCTTTGGGGAGGTCGACAAATGTGACATCGAGTCCTTTGTTCTGCTCTCTGCATTTCTCTTGCAGTTGTCTAAGGGCAAAAACCGTACCTGTGGTGCTCCTGTTAGCTCTGAAGCCGCATTGGCTTTCTGGGAGAAGTTCTTTTGCAATAGCAGGAACTCATCTGTTTAGGAGTATCCCTGCACCGATTTTTCCAGCAATGGAGAGCAGTGTTATACCTCGATAGTTTGAGCCAGTGTTTCCCAACCTTTTTTGAGCCGCGGCACACTTTTAACATTAAAAAGATCCGGGGGCGCACCACCAACCAAAATGGCACAAAATGACACTCTAACACAGTAAAGAACGGCTGGGGGTTGGTGGCCTGCTGGGAGCAGCTGCTGGGAATGCCAAAGCCAGGGAGGGGGTGGAGCCAGGCTGCGCCATGCCCCGCCCCCTACCCCCGGCTTCACCTCTCCCAGCAGCTGCTCTAGCCTTGAGGGGGCAGTGCCAAGCCAGCGGTGCCAGAGCCAGCACAATGCTGGCTTGGCACTGTCCCCTCAAGGCTGGAGCAGCTGCTGGGAGTGCCGAAGCCGGGAGGGGGGCGGAGCCAGGCTGCACCATGCCCCGCCCCCTCCCCCCAGCTTCAGCTCTCCTACAGAGGAGGAGCATGAGCGTTGGACGGGCTTCAGTGGGCGGGCTCCTCCTCCACGCGGCTTCAGCGAGCGAGGGGCAAGAGTCATGGTGGGAGTCATGGCGGATTGGAGGCTGGCTGGGGAAACGACCGAAGGAGGCGGCGCCCCGGTCCCTTCCTCTTTTTCTTCGCCACTGGCTGGCCCTTCTTCTTCCTCCCCCAAGCAGCAGGAGTTCAGCAGGAGGGGGGGAGGAAGGGGGGGCAGAGAGCTTTTCTCGTGGCACAGCAGAAGGTCCGTCACGGCACACTAGTGTGCCACGGCACACTGGTTGAGAAAGACTGGTTTGAGCAATTGGATTTTGTTCCTTTTTTCTTATACAGGGTGATGATAACTGCATCTCGGAGATCTGATGGCAGTTCACCTTTTTCCCAGCAACTCACAAGGAGCTCGTGGAATTTAGCATGGAGTGCACGACCTCCCTGTTTCCAAGCTTCAGGTGGGATCCCATCGATCCCGGCTGCCTTGCCAGTTTTCATCTGCTGTATGGCCTACAGTAGAAAGACATTACATATATTAGAAACCAGATCATCAGACTGGGCCATGTTGTCAGGCCAGGATTACCCATAAGGCCAACCTAGGCCATGGCCTAGGGGTGCAAGCCGAGGGGGGGGGGCACAGATCACAGACCAAAAAAATAAAAATAAAAACGTTGAAACAAATAAAGACGCAACGCGCATGGAGATGAGGAAGGAAGGATACCGGAGGTCCTCCTTTTCGGCGCCGTCCCTGCCCCTTCCTGAATACCAGCTCCTGCCTCTGCTATTGTTGCGCAAACGGCGTATGCGCAGGGGCTCTCGACACTGGCATCGATGTCGACAGGAGGAACAATTAACTCCCTCGATGCCGACAGCACCCACTTGCTGGCTCCTTCAGTGCAAGTACAGGAAACTCCATTGCGTAGTCTGCGCATGCCCTAACACCATGAAAGCTGGTATTCCTCCTCCAACACAAGGAGGAGACTCCTCCTTACTGGAGAGAGAAGCGCAACTGCCGACTATGGCACATGCGCAAACCCCAGTACAGGAGAGAAGCCCAACGCGACAAGCCCCGGTATCGGGGAGAAGCGCGGCATCTGTACAGCTGCTGACTACAACGCATGCGCAATCCCCGATACCAGGTAGGAGCCAAGTGCCTCAAGCCCGGTATCGGGGAGGAGGCTCCTCCCCCCATGCCTGCATCCATCGTGCCTGCCGAGAGGGAAACTCCTGTGGCGGACCTAGTGGGGCCTCACCGGGAGAGCTGGATGCGGGGCCCTAAGGATTTGGGGGTGCGGTAGAGGTTGGCTTAAAGGGGGCGTAATTCCAAAGCGCAAAAAGGTGTTAATCCGGCCCTGCATGTTGTTGTTGTTGTTGTTGCTTTTTAAAAATACAATACAACTGTTTGGTTCGCTGCTGACACGATAAATAAATCAGGGGTCTCTTCCAAGGCTTTGGTCCTATGGTTCCTGACCCTCTTCCCTTTGGATCCCTCTAGGCTTTAAGACCTGCGTCAGCCAAGGCGGAGGAGGAAGTGGCTGCGGCAGCGAGGTCCCCGTGGTGGCCGAGAAGCGGCCGAAAGTCCCGGACATCATCATCACGCCTCCCACCCCAATGGTGAGAAGTCTCTCCAGGGACGCCCGGCAAGCGGTAGAGGAACCCCAACCCAGCTCTTGAGCCAGATGCCCAAGGGGGGGGGGGGGGATGCCTTTTCCTCACCTCTCTCTCACTTTGCAAAAGACTTACTCATGGACCTGCGCATACTTTGCCATTGGGACCAGGTTGAGAAACGTCACAGGCTTCTAATGTCCGTACGGGATGACAATATGGATGCTGGACGAAGGTGGCAAGAAGGCAGGTGTTTGCATGGCGGTGATGGTGTTTCAAGGCCATTGCGTTCCCCTTTAATATTATTGTCGGTTGCAAGCTTGGCTTTTGACCTCGTCGCCGTTCAATACTCAAATTTTCAATTGTGAAAGGGACGGGGTTCTGCAGTGTTGTTAAATGGAGCGTCCACCCCCTTCCCACTGAAGAAATGGGTCAGCCTGCAAGTCCCATTATCCCTAGCCGTTGTTGAGTATGCCTCAAAGTTACTTTTGGGGGACTACAGGTCCCAACATTCCCAAATAACGGTCTGGAAAGTAGAAAGAGAGGGCACCTCTGAAAGCTTTGCCAGAGCTATTTTTGGGGGACTACACATCCCATCACTCCCCAAGACTATGGTTTAGGAAGTGTAAAGAGCACCTGAGACCATCGCCAGAGCTACTTTTGTGGGACTACAAATCCTATCATCCACAGACAACGGTTTAGGAAGTGTAAAGAGCGCCTCAGAGCTTTGCCAGATCTACTTTTGTGTGACCAGAGATGCCATCATCCCCTGACAATGGTTTAGGAATTGTAAAGATCACCTCAGAGATTTACCAGGGCTACTTTTATGGGACTGCAGATCTCATCATCCCCTGACAGTGTTTTCGAAAGTGTAAAGAGCTCCTCAAGAGCTTTGCCAGGGCTCCTTTTTTGGAAACTACATATCCCATCATCCCCTGACAGTGTTTTCGAAAGTGTAAAGAGCCCCTCAAGAGCTTTGCCAGGGCTACTTTTTGGAAACTACATATGCCATCATCCCCTGACAATGTTTTAGGAAGTGTAAAGAGCCCCTCAGAGCTTTGCCAGGGCTACTTTTGGCTGACTACAGCTCCCATCACCCCCAGACAAGGGTGTAGGAGGTGTAAAGAGGCCCTCAGAGCTTCACCAGAGCTAATTTTGGCAGACTGGAGCTCCCATTATCCCCAGACAATATCCCATCATCCCCTGACAATGTGTAAAGTGTAAAGAGCCCTCAGAGCTTTGCCAGGGCTACTTTTGGCTGACTACAGCTCCCATCACCCCCAGACAAGGGTGTAGGAGGTGTAAAGAGGCCCTCAGAGCTTCACCAGAGCTAATTTTGGCAGACTGGAGCTCCCATTATCCCCAGACAAGAGCGTAGGAAGTGTAAAGAGCCCCTCAGAGCTTTGCCAGAGTTAACTTTTTGGAAACTACATATCCCATCATCCCCTGACAATGTTTTAGGAAGTGTAAAGAGCCCCTCAGAGCTTTGCCAGAGTTACTTTTTGGAAACTACATATCCCATCATCCCCTGACAATGGTTTAGGAATTATAAAGATCACCTCAGAGCTTTGCCAGGGGTACTTTTGTGGGACTGCAGATCCTATCATCCACAGACAATGGTTTAAGAAGTGTAAAGAGCGCCTCAGAGCTTTGCCAGATCTACTTTTGTGTGACCAGAGATCCCATCATCCAATGACAATGGTTTAGGAATTGTAAAGATCGCCTCAGAGCTTTGCCAGGGCTACTTTTGTGGGACTGCAGATCCCATCATCCCCTGACAGTGTTTTCGGAAGTGTAAAGGAGCCCCTCAAGAGCTTTGCCAGAGTTACTTTTTGGAAACTACATATCCCATCATCAACATCCGCATCCCGAGGGAAGGGCTGCATTATTATCCCAAGCACGAAATATTTCTCTTTGCCGAGATGCGATCCTAACTGCAACGGACGCCAGAAAACAATGGTGTCATTATTACAATGGGACGTCAAGTCTTACCAGGCGAGCTGGGCGAAAACGAAGCAAATGTTACGCCGACATTTGTTTGAACGATGCGCTGCCCATCCATTTGTTTCAGCTCAATATCAGGGAATAACTATCTCAACTAGCCATAAAGATCCTTTGAAACCTCAACGTCTTCTCAACCTCCACGGACAAAATGGGCATTTTTTTGTATTGTATTATTGCTGCAGATGGAATGACGGCTGGAATGAGCATCAGATTACTGTATCATGTATTGTTGAAGGCTTTCATGGCCGGAATCACTGGGTGGTGGTGCGTTTTCCAGGCTGGCCATGTTCCAGAAGCATTCTCTCCTGACGTTTCGCCTGCATCTATGGCATGCGTCCTCAGAGGTTGAGAAATCTGAGGATGCCTGCCATAGATGGAGGCGAAATGTCAGGAGAGAATGCTTCTGGAACATAGCCAGACAGCCTGGAAAACTCACAACAACCCCAGATTACTGTATACTTGATCCATCACTATCAAACTGAATGTTTTGCTATTGTCCCATTATTATTTTTGTATAACAATTGAAATCCATGCACTCCCTTTGCCCATTTCTACCCAATTGTATTTCTGCTAAGTTTGCCCCCTCCTAAAAATATTTTTTTTTATTTTATTCCAATCTTAACATTGATTCAATCCATCGCTGGACTGGCATGTTTGATTGTCATTGGAAATAATAACGTTTTCCAAGTCTTGGGAATATTTATAAAGCATCATGATTTGTTATGCATTTAAAATGTCCTGGTTTTGCGGGCTTTTTGTGTGAAATATTTTATTTATTTATTTACTAGCCTGGGGGCCCAGCGTTGCCCGGGTTATTTGAAAAAAAATATTTATTTATTTATTTTATTTTACGATACGTATATGCCGCCCTTCTTTTCAACCCCGAAGGGGACTCAGAGCGGCTCACAAGCAAAATGCAAAAAAAATGAACTATAATTATTGCCACAGCACAACATCAATATTACATATCACATTGTCTCGGCATTACTTCGCGAACGAAGATTCTTCGCGTTGATGACTAAAAAAGGCCAATCTGAGATAGGCAAGTTCGGTTCCAGAAAGCACAGCAGAAAGTCCCTTTGGGTGATGTTGTTTCCAAGTTGCGGTTCTTTCTGCGTTGTCGTTTCTCTTCGAGACCCTTCGCCGTGTCTTCTCGAAAGAGGCCGCAGCATTGAGGATAGTGCGTCTCCATGCCTCCCGATGTGAGGCCAGGGTGGACCATTGCTGGTGATCAGTCTGTCTGAGCCTGAGATGTTGTTTCAGGGAGTCCTTGTATCTCTTTTTGGGGCACCTCTCTGCGCTGACCCGTGGTGAGTTCACCATAGAGTAGTATCTTTGGGAGGCGGTGGTCCTCCATCCTAGAGACGTGCCCTGCCCAGCGCAGCTGTGTTCTCAAGAGCATGGCCTCAACGCTGGTAACCCCTGCTTGCTCAAGGACAGCAACATTCGTCACATAGTCGGTCCAGTGTATATTTAGGATTGTGCAAAGACAGCGCTGGTGAAAGGAGGAGTCGTAGGTGTTGGTGATAGATGACCCATGTTTCAGACCCATAGAGGAGAATAGACAGTACGATAGCTCTGTACACACTGATTTTGGTGCTTTGCCTCAGGTGCTTGTTGCTCCAGACTCTTTTGTGAAGCCTTCTGAATGCACTCTATGCCTTTGATAATCTGTGATCTCTCTCTTTGTCAATCTTGGTGTCTGAAGAGATTATGCGGCCAGCCTGGGCGCGCGCCTCCTCCTCCCTCGCGGCTGCTTTCAGGCCAGCCCCCATTCCTTCAGAGAGAGGGAGGAGGGGAGTGGGGCAGGGAAAAGCCCCTCCTGGCTCCCGCCCTCTTCCTGTGGAGGGCCTTGCTTCCCGCCCCGTGGATGGGGAGAGCCGCGCGCCGGCCTGAGCTTTGCCTCGGCTCCAGCAGGGCTCTTTGGGGACGGCGTTGGCGTTGGCGCTCGGCCCTGTGGCGGGGCTCCCGCAGTCTGGGTAAGGAAGGGCCTGGCTCGAATCAATCAATCTAAAAACAGTGGGACGTTGGGTGAGGGGGGGGGGGGTCCCTCAGCGGTGGTTTCCTTGGCGACGCTTTCTTCCCCTCCTCCACGCCCCTCCCCCTTGTTGTGCTGCCTTCCCCCGCGTGCAGGGTGCAACGTGGCTTCCTTTGCGCCTGCCCCCGCGGCTTGTTTTCCCTTCAGAGAGGGAGGGAGCTCTTTGGGCCTCCTCCACCCGCCTCTGGGAAAGGAGGCCCCATCAAGCCCTGCGACGGCATTGAGGTGTTTGGTTTTTTTTTTTGGGTGTGTCCCAATTTGAGTGTGGACTCAAATAACTCAAAGGTATTAGGAAACATTCCCCCAAACCACCAGCGTTCCCATTTGGGTATATTGAGTATTCATGCCAAGTTTGGTCCAGATCCATCATTATTTGAGTCCACAGTGCTCTCTGGATGGAGGGGAACTACAACTCCACAACTCAAGGTCCATTGTAAGTAAATTGGAGCCGGGGGAGGGGGGGGGGGGGGGTGGGGGCGGAGCCAGGGAGGGCTGGGAGCAGAGCGGGGGGGGCGGGCCGGGGGGGGTGGGGCAGAGCCGGGAGGGGCAGAGCCGGGGAGGAGCGAGCCGAGGGAGGGGTGGGGCAGAGTTGGGGAGGGGCGGAGCTGGGGGAGGGGTGGGGCAGAGCCGGGAGGCGGAGCTGGGGGGAGGGGGGGGCAGAGCCGGGAGGGGGGCGGAGCCGGGAGGGGTGGGGGCAGAGCCGGGAGGGAGCGGAGCCGGGGAGGGGTGGGGGCAGAGCAGGGGGCAGAGCCGGGGAGGGGCGGAGCCGAGGAGGGGTGGGGGCAGAGCCGGGGGGGCAGAGCTGGGGAGGGTGGGGGCAGAGCCGGGAGGGGGCGGGAGGTGGGGGCAGAAGCGGGAGGGGCGGAGCCGGGGAGGGGTGGGGCAGAGCCGGGAGGAGCGGAGCCGGGGGGGTGGGGGCAGAGCCGGGAGGGGGCGGAGCCGGGAGGGGTGGGGCAGAGCCGGGGAGGGAGCGGAGGGGGAGGGGTGGGGGCAGAGCCGTGAGGGGCAGAGCTGGGGGCGGGGTGGGGGCAGAGCCGGGGAGGGGGCAGAGCCGGGGGAGGGGTGGGGGCAGAGCCGGGAGGGGGCAGAGCTGGGGAGGGGTGGGGCAGAGCCGGGGGAGGCGGAGCCGGGGGAGGGGTGGGGGGCAGAGCCGGGGAGGGGCGGAGCTGGGGGGGGTGGGGGCAGAGCCGGGGTGGGGGTGGAGCCGGGGAGGGGTGGGGGCAGAGCAGGGGGGGGGCAGAGCCGGGGGAGGGAGCGGAGCCGAGGGAGGGTGGGGGGCAGAGTTGGGGAGGGGCGGAGCTGGGGGAGGGGTGGGGGCAGAGCCGGGAGGGGCGGAGCCGGGGGAGGGGGGGGCAGAGCCGGGGGGCAGAGCCGAGGAGCTGGAGCCGAGGAGGGGGGGGCAGAGCCGGGGGGGCAGAGCTGGGGAGGGGTGGGGGGCAGAGCCGGGAGGGGCGGAGCCGGGGAGGGGTGGGGCAGAACCGGGAGGCGGAGCCGGGGGGGTGGGGGCAGAGCCGGGAGGGAGCGGAGCCGGGGGAGGGTGGGGCAGAGCCGGGAGGGGGCGGAGCGGGGGAGGGGTGGGGGCAGAGCGGGGGGAGGGAGCGGAGCCGGGGGAGGGGTGGGGGCAGAGCCGTGGAGGGGGCGGAGCTGGGGGAGGGGTGGGGGCGTAGCCGGGGAGGGGGCGGGGCCGGGGGCGGAGGCAGACCCTTCAGCCCCCCAGGTGATCAGTGACCGGAATTCCAGCCCTTGGGCCTGTAGAAGTTGGACAGCCCTGGTTTTGAGTCTTCGTGCGAGCCCTCAGGCAGCTTAAGTTGAACAAGCTCCCATCAGTACGGTAGCGTATATATATATATGCCGTCTTCTTCTTCTTCGAGGTCTGCCGTAGCCCTTTGGAGCACCATGCTCAAGAAGATTGTAAGTAGGGTTGGTGCAAGAACACAGCCTTGTTTCACTCCATTAGTTATGAGAAAGGGCTCCGAGAGAGCATCGGCGTATCTGGCTTGGCTGCGCTGGCCCTCATGGAGCAGGATAATCATTTTGAGGAATTTGGAATTGAGGAATATAAAATAATATAATATAAAATATTATCAAATAATAAAATAAAAATACAATACAATAAAAATATTAAATAATATAAAATAGTATTAAATAAAATAATAAAAATATAACATAACATAAAATATTATAAAATAAAAGAATACAATTCGTTTGCGAAGTAATGCCGGGATATATATATATATATATATATATATATATATATATATATATATATATAGTATTATTTTATTATTTGATATTTTATATTATTTTATATTTTATTATATTATTTTATTTGATACTATTTTAATTGTATTATAATTGATATTATTTTGTATATTGTTATTTGTTTAGAAATACAAACTATAATCAATTCCAGATCCAATAAAGTGCAATACATCTTTAAAATACAGTGTTACCCAATCAAATCAAGCCTCCAAGGAATGAGCCAATCAGGAGACGGGGCGAGAGAGTCTCCCACCAATAGGCATCACTCGCAAGGCGCGGGGCTAAGTTCCATGCGAGAAAATAACACAACACAATAAGGTCAGCGCTAGTGGGCGGGCCTTCCCGCTTCTCTCCCTCTCAACCAATGGCAGCTGTGATTGCCCACTGTAGGCGGGAGATAGGCAAAACGTTGAGCTCATTGGATTAAGTGTGTATCGTGGGCGGTACTTTCTCTTCTCATCCAATAGGAAACGGCAGCCAGTCCAAGGAAAAGCGTGGACTTTCAATATAAGCTAAAAGTAGCGGGCGGAGCAGTGGGCGGGGTTTGCTTCCTGTCTTCTCCAATAGAAATTGCTCCGGAGGAAAACTCAGGCCGTTCATTGGATTGCAAAGTAGGCAATCACGTTCTTCGCAACCAATAGCAGGCGCCGCTTTCCCAGGCTTGGATTTAACGCGGGAAGGAAAAGGCACCAAGTCGCGGTGGGCGGGGACGGCTTGAGTTTCCCAGCCAATTGCATTGGCGCGAGACCAAAGCGGCGCCTTTCATTGGACGAGGGAAATGATTGCTCGGCCTCGCGACCAATAGGAAGCGGAGTTGCCTCAGGAGGCTGAGTTGGCGGCGCGTCTGGCGATGGAGGCCGCGGAAGTGGAGTTCCTGGCCGAGCAAGAGCCGGTCACCATCATCCCCAACTTCAGCCTGGACCGGATCTACCTCATTGGGGTGAGCGAGGAGGGCCGGGGCTGAGGAGACGCAGAGGGAAGAGGAAAGGCCTCAGGCCAGCCTCACAACTCCAACATTCTAAGGCACCAGACAGAGGGGATTGGTTGCCACTGAGGGAGTATTTGCATAAAGGACTCTGATTGGCCAGCCTCACAACTCCAACATTCTAAGGCACCAGACAGAGGGGATTGGTTGCCACTGAGGGAGTATTTGCATAAAGGACTCTGATTGGCCAGCCTCACAACTCCAACATTCTAAGGCACCAGACAGAGGGGATTGGTTGCCACTGAGGGAGTATTTGCATAAAGGACTCTGATTGGCCAGCCTCATATCTCCAACATTCTAAGGCAGCAGACAGAGGGGATTGGTTGCCACTGAGGGAGTATTTGCATAAAGGACTCTGATTGGCCAGCCTCATATCTCCAACATTCTAAGGCACCAGACAGAGGGGATTGGTTGCCACTGAGGGAGTATTTGCATAAAGGACTCTGATTGGCCAGCCTCATATCTCCAACATTCTAAGGCACCAGACAGAGGGGATTGGTTGCCACTGAGGGAGTATTTGCATAAAGGACTCTGATTGGCCAGCCTCATAACTCCAACATTCTAAGGCACCAGACAGAGGGGATTGGTTGCCACTGAGGGAGTATTTGCATAAAGGACTCTGATTGGCCAGCCTCATATCTCCAACATTCTAAGGCACCAGACAGAGGGGATTGGTTGCCACTGAGGAGTATTTGCATAAAGGACTCTGATTGGCCAGCCTCATATCTCCAACATTCTAAGGCACCAGACAGAGGGGATTGGTTGCCACTGAGGGAGTATTTGCATAAAGGACTCTGATTGGCCAGCCTCATATCTCCAACATTCTAAGGCACCAGACAGAGGGGATTGGTTGCCACTGAGGGAGTATTTGCATAAAGGACTCTGATTGGCCAGCCTCATATCTCCAACATTCTAAGGCACCAGACAGAGGGGATTGGTTGCCACTGAGGGAGTATTTGCATAAAGGACTCTGATTGGCCAGCCTCATATCTCCAACATTCTAAGGCACCAGACAGAGGGGATTGGTTGCCACTGAGGGAGTATTTGCATAAAGGACTCTGATTGGCCAGCCTCATAACTCCAACATTCTAAGGCACCAGACAGAGGGGATTGGTTGCCACTGAGGAGTATTTGCATAAAGGACTCTGATTGGCCAGCCTCATATCTCCAACATTCTAAGGCACCAGACAGAGGGGATTGGTTGCCACTGAGGGAGTATTTGCATAAAGGACTCTGATTGGCCAGCCTCATAACTCCAACATTCTAAGGCACCAGACAGAGGGGATTGGTTGCCACTGAGGGAGTATTTGCATAAAGGACTCTGATTGGCCAGCCTCATATCTCCAACATTCTAAGGCACCAGACAGAGGGGATTGGTTGCCACTGAGGGAGTATTTGCATAAAGGACTCTGATTGGCCAGCCTCATAACTCCAACATTCTAAGGCACCAGACAGAGGGGATTGGTTGCCACTGAGGGAGTATTTGCATAAAGGACTCTGATTGGCCAGCCTCATATCTCCAACATTCTAAGGCACCAGACAGAGGGGATTGGTTGCCACTGAGGGAGTATTTGCATAAAGGACTCTGATTGGCCAGCCTCATAACTCCAACATTCTAAGGCACCAGACAGAGGGGATTGGTTGCCACTGAGGGAGTATTTGCATAAAGGACTCTGATTGGCCAGCCTCATATCTCCAACATTCTAAGGCACCAGACAGAGGGGATTGGTTGCCACTGAGGGAGTATTTGCATAAAGGACTCTGATTGGCCAGCCTCATAACTCCAACATTCTAAGGCACCAGACAGAGGGGATTGGTTGCCACTGAGGGAGTATTTGCATAAAGGACTCTGATTGGCCAGCCTCATATCTCCAACATTCTAAGGCACCAGACAGAGGGATTGGTTGCCACTGAGGGAGTATTTGCATAAAGGACTCTGTTTGGCCAGCCTCATAACTCCAACATTCTAAGGCGCCAGACAGAGGGGATTGGTTGCCACTGAGGGAGTATTTGCATAAAGGACTCTGATTGGCCAGCCTCATATCTCCAACATTCTAAGGCGCCAGACAGAGGGGATTGGTTGCCACTGAGGGAGTATTTGCATAAAGGACTCTGATTGGCCAGCCTCATAACTCCAACATTCTAAGGCACCAGACAGAGGGGATTGGTTGCCACTGAGGGAGTATTTGCATAAAGGACTCTGATTGGCCAGCCTCATAACTCCAACATTCTAAGGCACCAGACAGAGGGGATTGGTTGCCACTGAGGGAGTATTTGCATAAAGGACTCTGATTGGCCAGCCTCATAACTCCAACATTCTAAGGCACCAGACAGAGGGGATTGGTTGCCACTGAGGGAGTATTTGCATAAAGGACTCTGATTGGCCAGCCTCACAACTCCCAACATTCTAAGGCGCCAGACAGAGGGGATTGGTTGCCACTGAGGGAGTATTTGCATAAAGGACTCTGATTGGCCAGCCTCAGAACTCCAACATTCTAAGGCGCCAGACAGAGGGGATTGGTTGCCACTGAGGGAGTATTTGCATAAAGGACTCTGATTGGCCAGCCTCATAACTCCAACATTCTAAGGCACCAGACAGAGGGGATTGGTTGCCACTGAGGGAGTATTTGCATAAAGGACTCTGATTGGCCAGCCTCATAACTCCAACATTCTAAGGCGCCAGACAGAGGGGATTGGTTGCCACTGAGGGAGTATTTTGCATAAAGGACTCTGATTGGCCAGCCTCAGAACTCCAACATTCTAAGGCGCCAGACAGAGGCGATTGGTTGCCACTGTGGGATTATTTGCATAAAGGACTCTGATTGGCCAGCCTCATAACTCCAACATTCTAAGGCGCCAGACAGAGGGGATTGGTTGCCACTGAGGGAGTATTTGCATAAAGGACTCTGATTGGCCATCTACTTTCCAACATTCTAAGGTGACACAAAGGGAAAAGGAAAGGCCTCAGGCAGTCAGACACTGCGGCCCACAGCAATGACGGATCAGGACCAAACTTGGCAGACAGGGGCCCAATGGCCCACTTCACAACCTGGCGTGGTTTAGGGCAGGAGGGGCCACGAATGGTGGGATTTGCAGTACCTTCATCTGATTCACTTCCCAAACAACACTGCAGCCCCTATAAATCACAGACCAGGCCCAAAATTGACAGCAAGTCTTCATTACCTTGATTTTTCCTGACTAGGCCCCAACAATGACAGAACAAGACCAAACTTGGCACAAAACCCCCCCCAAGATGCACCCTACATCCTGGTGCGGTTTGAGGGAGGATGGACCATGGATGATGGGACTTGCAGTACTTTAATTCACTTCCGTAGAGCACTGTGGCCCACACCAATGACGAATCAGGACCAAACTTGGCACACAGAGGCCCAATGGCCCACTTTACAAACCTGCTGCGGTTTACGGCAGGATGGCTCACAAATGATGGGATTTGCAGCATCTTCACCCAATTCATTTCCCACATTGCAGCCCCTACAAATCAGAGACCAGGCCCAAACCTGGCACACAGAGTACCCACGACCCACTCTACATCCTGGTGCAGTTTTGGGTGGGACGGACCACAGATGATGGGAGTTGAAGTACCTTTACTCACTTCCCGAGACCGCTGCAACCGTCATCCAATGACTGATCAAGACCAAACTTGGCACACAGAGCCCCCATGACCCATCCTGGTGCAGTTTGGAGGAGGGTGGACCACGGATGATGGGACTTGAAGTACCTCCACTCACTTTCCAAGAATGCTGTGACCCTCATCCAATAACTGATCAAGCCAGTGTTTCTCAACCTTTTTTGAGCCGCGGCACACTTTTTACATTGACAAAATCCGGGGGCACACCACCAACCAAAATGACACAAAATGACACTCTAACACAGTAAAGAACGGCTGGGGGATGGTGGCCTGCTGGGAGCAGCTGCTGGGAGTGCCGAAGCCGGGAGTGGGAGGAGCCAGGCTGCGCCATGCCGCCCCCTCCCCTGGCGGCTCTCCCACAGCTTCAGCCTCGAGGGGCAGTGTGAGCGAGGGGCGGGAGTCATGGCCACCGTCCCCGGCGCCGTTCTCCACCATGTCTCTCGCCCCTCGCTCGCTGAAGCCGTGTGTTTGAGGAGGAGGAGCATGAGCAGTGGGCGGGGCTCCTCTATGCGACTTCAGCGAGCGAAGGGCGAGAGTCATGGCGGATTGGAGGTTGGCAGGGTCATCCTGGTATGGGTGAGTGCCGGTTGCCTACCCTGGACGGCGAGCGGCTAAGCCCGTCGTCTTTGGTAAAAAGCCTGGGGGTCCAATTGGACCCACTGCTATTGCTGGAGACCCAGGTCTCCACGGTTAGCAGGTCTGCATTTTTCCATCTCCGACAGGCTAGGCGACTGGCTCCTTACCTATCCAGGAATGACCTACCTACGGTGATCCAGGCGACAGTCATCTCGAGGCTAGACTACTGTAACGCCCTCTACATTGGCCTTCCCTTGTTGACAATCCGGAAACTCAAGCTGGTGCAAAATACTGCTGCTCGATTGCTGGTGGGAGCACCTGCGAGAGAGGACATCACACCAATCCTGCAGCAATTGCACTGGCTGCCAATAGAGTACCGGATTGTTTTCAAGGTGCTGGTGTTGACCTTCAAGGCCTTATATGATCTAGGGCCAGTGTACCTGACGGACTGCCTCACCCCATACGTTCCCCCGAGATCTCTGCGCTCAGAAGGACAAAACCTTCTGATGATTCCATCAGTTCGTTCCTGTCGCCTCTCAGTGACAAGACAACGAGCCTTCTCCGTGGTGGCACCGACGCTGTGGAACGCGTCACCAGACGACGTTTGGGCTATCACGGAGTTAGCCCCCTTCCGGAGGGCCTGCAAGACGACCCTTCTTAAGCAGGCCTTCAATCTAAGTTCCCCCGGAGAACTCTGACCACGCTCCTGTCTTGGCCCTGATGCAAGACTTATAAGATGCCTGGACCAGGCCTAACGTGACGTCTTCATGCTTTCCCTTTTGTAGGGCGACCTGGGCCCCTTCAATCCCGGGCTCCCCGTGGAAGTTCCTCTCTGGCTGGCTATCAACCTAAAACAAAGGCAGAAGTGCCGCTTGATCCCCCCTGAATGGATGGATGTGGGTAAGGAAGACCATTTCTCCTGTCTCAGGGTGCGGCTATACCAGGCATGGGCAAATGCCAGCCCTCCAGGTGTTTTGGGCTCCAACTCCCACAATTCCTAACAGCTGCTTGGGTGGTGACGAAATGATGTATGGATTGCATGGAATTGTATGAAAGCTGTGTGTTTGGGACCTATTGTTGGAAATAGCAACCTTCTACAAGCCTCTTATCCTAGTTATTTGTTATGTATATAATTGTGGTTGCTTACTATATTGTGTAGGAGCCCCCTTACTATATTGTGTAGGTGCAGTGGGTTAAAAACTCCTTTCCACCTGCTACAAAGGAGGCTGTTCAGGTGCTTGGCCGCTATGTCGGACTGGATGAGGGTGAACAAATTGACATTGAATCCAGACAAGACAGAGGCACTCCTGGTCAGTCAAAAGGCCGGACAGGGGATAGGGTTACAGCCTGTGTTAGATGGGGTTACACTCCCCCTGAAGGCGCAGGTTCGCAGTGGGTGTGATCCTGGACTCATCGCTGAGCCTGGAACCCCAGATTTCGGCGGTGCCTAAGGGAGCATTCACACAGTTAAAACTTGTGCGCCAGCTGCGCCCGTACCTTGGGAAGTCTGACTTGGCCATGGTGGTCCATACTCTGGTTGCATCCCGTATAGATTACTGCAACACTCTCTACGTGGGGCTGCCTCTGAAGACTGTTCGGAAGCTTCAACTGGTCCAACAGACAGCAGCCAGGTTGATAACAGGAGCAGCACTCGGGGAGCGCACAACTCCTCTTCGTTGTGCCAGCTCCATTGGCTGCAGGTCTGCTCCCGGGCACAATTCAAAGTGCTGGCTTTAGCCTTTAAAGCCCTAAACGGTTCTGGTCCAACCCACATGTCCGAACGCATCTCTCCCTATGAACCTTCAAGATGTTTAAGATCATCCAGGTTAGAGGAGGGTATGCCAAGCCAGTAGTGGTATAGCTAGCCACTACTGGCTTGGCCATACCCTCCTCAAGCCTGGAGAAGCTGTGGTAGCGCTAAAGCCGGGGGAGGGGGCGGGGCACGGCATGGCTCCGCCCCCTCAGAAGCGCCCCATCCAGCTGGGATCAACCTCTTAAGGTCCCGGGATCGACCAGTCGATCGAGAGCCACCTAATGAGCACCCCTGATCTAGTATATACTCTCTCTCTCTCTCTCTCTATATATATATATACTAGCTGTACCCAGCACGCGTTGCTGTGCCTTATTTAGGAGATGCGAGAAAGTCTCAGCCCTTTGCCTTATCCTCCTCTGACAGTTTGTTATGGGTCGGAATGTTCATGTTGGCTGGCCAGTACAGGAGTTATGCAAATCAGCCCTTATTGGCAGCCAATCATGTTGTCAGAATGTAGAGGCTGGGAGAGTCGTTGGCAGCCCTGGAGGCTGCTGGGAAATGTAGGTTTTTACTCGTTGTTTTGGGGGCCTGTTTGGTTTTGGGGGGGGACCGTTTCTTTGCTACAAACGTACCTTGCTTGAGGCCTATTTCTGTTGGCAAGTATTGTGTTTCTGCGTTGTATGGTTTCTCTGTTTGGGACGGTCTTTCCATGACGACTCTTCCTTTATATATATATATATATATATATATATATATATATATATAGTGTGTGTGTGTTATAAGTCATAGTTGTTTGTTTAATTGGTTGCACATGCACAGATACATTCCTGTTTCTCCATTCTCATCAGATTTAAAAAGCATGAGTTTCTCATGTCGACCAGCACTTTTTAGGGCAAGCTTGCTCATGTTGTTGTGCCAAACATTTTGAGCATCAGAGAAACATCAGGAGAGAGGCTGGTCTACTTTCCAAGAACATGTTGTACCGTTAAACAACATGACTGTTTGCTAGACTTAAACAGTTCCGTGTCCATCGCTTCGTTGCGGTTTGTTGGCGCTTGATGTTCTGCTCACACGATTCATTTTGAAGCAGCATCTTTGTAAATTATTTGTCTTTTTCACAAATTGCTTTCTAGAAAAGCTGGGGCAAATCCGGGAGCAAGAGCGCAACGAAGAGACTTTCACCCCAATGCCCAGCCCTTACTACATGGAATTGACTAAATTGCTGTTGAACTAGTGAGTAGGTTTTTCACTGTAAAATTTTTCTTACTGAAAAGATTTAGATGGGAGAAATGTCTGTCCTCTTTGTGCACGAAGCCAGTGTTTTCCAACCTTTTTTGAGCCGTGGCACATTTTTTACATTTACAAAATCCTGGGGCACACCCCCAACCAAAATGACACAAAATGACACTCTAACACAGTAATACATATAGTTAATATGTTTTTAAATGTATTTATACACTCAGTGTGAAACCTGGGCCTGTTTCGATGAACTCATCATAGATATCCTGGCAGGAATGGCAGAAAGACACAAACTTCCCACATAGAGCTCCCATAACCAAGAGAAAATGCTATAAGAGTTTGGTGGGCATTGACCTTGGGTTTTGGAGTTGTAGTCCACCTATATCCAGAGAGCACTGTGGACTGAAACAATGTTGGATCAGGACCAAACTTGGCATGAATACTCGATATGCCCAAATGTGAACACAGATGGAGTTTGGGGAAAATAGACCTTGACATTTGGGTTTCTGGGATTTATAGTTAACACACAATCAAAGAGCATCCTGAACTCTTGCAACAATGGAATTGAGCCAAACTTGGCATATTGAACTCTCATTACCAACAGAAAGTACTGAAAGGGTTTGCTTGGGAATTGACCTTGAGTTTGGAAGTTGTAGTTCACCTACATCCAGAGAGCACTGTGGGCAGGAGGGGGAAGAAAGGGTATTGGAAGTTCCAATTTCCCACGGCACACCTGATGATCGCTCACGGCACACTAGTGTGCCACGGCACACTGGTTGGGAAACACTGCACTAAGCTATTCAAGTAAGCTGTCCAAACTTTGAACCGGTGCTTGGCCGCTGTGTCGGACTGGATGAGGGCTAGCAAATTGAAACTTAGTCCAGACAAGACAGAGGTCCTCCTAGTCAGTCGAAAGGCCGAACAGGGCATAGGGTTACAGCCTGTGTTGGATGGGGTCACACTCCCCCTGAAGGCGCAGGTTCGCAGCTTGGGAGTGATCCTGGACTCATCGTTGAGCTTGGAGCCCCAGGTCTCAGCGGTGGCCAGGGGAGCTTTTGCACAGTTAAGACTCGTGCGCCAGCTGCGCCCGTACCTTGGGAAGTCTGATCTGGCTACGGTCGTCCACGCTCTGGTCACATCCCGAATAGATTACTGCAACACACTCTACGTGGGGCTGCCTTTGAAGACAGTTTGGAAATTACAACTAGTCCAACGGGCGGCAGCCAGATTACTAACGGGAGCTACATACAGGGAGCATACCACCCCCCTGTTGTGTCAGCTCCACTGGCTGCCTGTCCACTTCCGAGCTCAATTCAAAGTGTTGGTCTTGACCTTTAAAGCTCTATACGGTTCTGGCCCAGCTTACTTGTCCGAACGCATCAGCCGCTACATCCCACCTCATGATTTAAGATCGTCCGGGGAGGCCCTGCTCTCGCTCCCGCCGACTTCTCAAATGCGGCTGGTGGGGACGAGGGAGACGGCCTTCTCGGTGGTGGCTCCCCATCTGTGGAATGCGCTTCCTAGTGACATACGATCAATTCCATCCCTCCTGACATTCAGGAAAAAAGTAAAAGCCTGGCTATGGGACCAGGCGTTTGCACCTGCACAAGGCAGCACATTTTTAAACTTAAATGAAGGGGTATGATATTTTGATGTAATTGTATTTTAATGTGTAATGTTTTGGGGGGTTTTATACTGTGTTTTATGTGTTTTACTGTGTTGGCATCGAATTGTGCCTTTTTGGAAGCCGCTCTGAGTCCCCCCTCCCTCCCTCGGGGGTTGAGAAGAGCGGGGTAAAATGCCGGAAATAATAATAATAATAATTAATTAATAATAAGTAGCGTCAGACTAGAATTTGAGGAAACATGAGACCATATGTGCAATTAATTTAGAGCGTTCGTGCTGAGATTACGGTTGGGCAAATATTTTGACTACAGCTCCCAAGGTCCAAATATTCAGAAGACCAAAGTCTGAGAACCACAGATCTGGAGTATTTGCGTGTTGTGTTTCTCTATTTTAGCATGCATTGGTAGTGCTAGGATCCCCCTTTTCTTTTAATATCCATTAATATAAAGTTATTTATTTATTTATTTAAAACTTTTATACCCCGTCCTTCTCAACCTCTGCACCGGGAATGTGGCGCAGCTGGCTGGGAGTCAGCTGCATAAGATCTCTACTGACCAGAAGGTCATGAGTTCGAGACCTGCCTGGGTCAGGGTGAGCTCTCGACCAATAGTGTAGCTCATTGTCGACCTTTATTCATTTATTTATTTTATTTATTTATTATTCACACTTATCAGTCGCCACTCCCAGTGTGGCCCGGGGCGACTTACAAAAGTGAAATTGCAGGATAAAAACACAATAAAACTCAATAAAACAGATATTAGCTAGATAAAAACAACTCCGCAAGAGCTGTACACATTTGCAACCCGAAAGACAGTTGCATCTGTCAAGTAGGAAATTTGTGTGGGGAGCCTAATTTAACTGATTTACGAGGCCATAAAATCTCCAGGAAGTATGAAAAAAATTGAAGGAATGCGGCAGCTCCCCCTGGTGGCCAGAAGCTGGAATGTTAAATTGCCTCTATGTCTGTCTATATGTAGTATGTCTACGGCAGGGTGCTCATTAGGTGGCTCGCGATCGACTGGTCGATCCCGGGACCTTGGGAGGTCGATCCCAGCTGGATGGGACGCTTCTGAGGGGGCGGAGCCATGCCGCGCCAAGCCCCACCCCCTCCCCCGGCTTCAGCGCTACCACAGCTTCTCCAGGCTTGAGGAGGGTATGGCCAAGCCAGTAGTGGATTGGCATACCCTCCTCAAGGCTGAAGAAGCTGTGGTAGCGCTGTAGCCGGGGGAGGGGGCGTGGCCTGGATGCGCCCCCTCCCCGCTCTGGCTTCAGCACTTCCACAGCTTCTGCAGGCTAGAGGATGGTAATGCCAAGCCAGTGGTGGCATAGATAGCCACTACTGGCTTGGCATTACCGTCCTCTAGCCTACAGAAGCTGTGGAAGCGCTGAAGCCAGAGCGGGGAGGGGGCGGAGCCAGGCTGTGCCAAGCCCCGCCCCCTCCCCTGGCTCCGCCCCTGCTTCTCTCTCGGTAGATCTTTCTGACTTATGGTTTTATCATAAGTAGCTCGCATGCTGAAAAAGTGCTGAAAAAGTGTGGGCACCCCTGGTCTACGGCATTGAATGTTTGCCTGTATATGTGCATTGTGATCCGCCCTGAGTCCCCTGCGTGGTGAGAAGCGTGGAATATAAATGACGTAAATAATAAATAAATAAATAAACCTCTGCGGAGAGACTCAGAACGGTTCCAAACAGGCACCAATTTAATGCCAAACATAATAATTAAAAAAACACATAACAAATACATCCACAAAATTAAAATACATCTAAATATGCATTTAAGAACCCGCTCGCCAGATTAAAACCATCATCCAAAGCAGTCCATAGCGGTCAAATGAAGGATTATCTTCACCAGTAAATCGGTATATTCTGCACATGCTTGACCCCATATCCAGGATTTAAGTTTCTTCTGGAAGGTCAGGAGGGGGAGGGGGGCAGATCTAACCTCGTTAGGGAGAGAGTTACACAGCTGAGGGGCCACCACGGAGGAGGCCCTGTCTCTCCTCCCCACCAAACGTGACTGCGATGGTCGTGAGATCGAGAGCAGGGCCACCCTGGTTGATCTTAAGGTCCTAGATCAGGGGTGCCCACACTTTTTCAGCATGCGAGCTACTTATGATAAAACCAAGTCAGAAAGATCTACTGAGAGAGAAGCAGGGCGGAGCAGGGGGAAGGGGGCGGGGCTTGGCACGGCCTGGCTCCGCCCCCTTCCCCCTCTGGCTTTAGCGCTTCCACAGCTTCTGCAGGCTAGAGGAGGGTAATGCGAAGCCAGTGGTGGCATAGATAGCTACCACTGGCTTGGCATTACCCTCCTCTAGCCTGCAGAAGCTGTGGTAGCGTTGAAGCCGGGGGGGGGGGCTTAGCGTGGCCTGGCTCCGCCCCCTTCCCCCTCTGGCTTTAGCGCTTCCACAGCTTCTGCAGGCTAGAGGAGGGTATGCCAAGCCAGTAGTGGCATCGCTAGCCACTACTGGCTTGGCATACCCTCCTCAAGGATGAAGAAGCTGTGGTCGCGCTGTAGCCGGGGGAGGGGATGGGGCCTGGCGCGGTTCCGCCCCCTCCCTTCCTCGCTCTGGCTCCGCCCCCTCTGGCTCCGCCCCCTCAGAAGCGCCCCATCCAGCTGGGATCGACCTCCTAAGGTCCCGGGATCGACCTGTCCTAGATGGTTTGTAGGGGGAGATGTGTTCGGACAGGTTGGAACCGTTTAGGTGAGCTATGTGTCATAATAATGCGGCAGCGATTGCTTGTTGTACAGAAGCTAAGCAATATAGCCCAAGTTTTTATATGTAGACTATTTATATCAGTGGTTCCCAACTTTTTTTTTTGACCAGGGACCTCTCTCTCTTCAACATTAGTACCAAAAGGGTTACGAATCGGTTTTTGGGCAGCGTTCAATTTGGCTTGGCTATTTGGGGTTCTGATTCAGAAAATTGCATTGGAGAGACCACACCAGCTCTAATTTCTAATACCGAACACCCAGTAGTCGCCATCTGCTTGCCCACAACCCCCCCCCCTCTTCGGCGTTGAGTATTTATGTCACAGCGGATAGGCAACAGAAATATAGAAGTTTAATTCCCCATCGGCCCAAAAACTCCAGTCTCTGTTCGAGTGAATAATGAAACTCTCATTCAATTCACAAGGTAAATATATAACTTTGTATTGAATTGTATTTAACAATAACTGGCAAAACATCGAAAAACAACAGCCATCACAGCTACCTTTCTAAACATCCTTTCCTCACAGATATTAAATCCCAACTGACAAATCCCAACTGTCACTTTGTAACTGACATTCCTCAAGGTTCCATTTAGCAGTCTTGAGACAGCGCCATCTGGTGTCAAACATGTCACACTGCAGGTCATCTCAAACTGCGAAAATATATCTTGTGCTGACTCATGAATTGCTATTCAAAATGCAATAATCTGACACCCCCCATATTTAATCAGCCTCAGCACTATAAGAGGGTTTTGCGACACTGGCCGCTCTCGTTGTAACGGTGTAGTAATGGTGAGGCCGTGGACCATATTTGAGTTTTCGAGGACCCTGGTGGTCCACGAACCACAGGTTGCGAACCACTGGTTTATATAGCGACCTTTACTCTTTTACGGCTTGTGTTAATCAATATCCTTTCTCATTAGCGCTGCAGACAATATCCCAAAGGCAGATGAGATCCGGACGCTGGTTAAGGATACGTGGGACACTCGAATAGCAAAGCTCCGGCTGTCTGCAGATAGCTTTGTCAGGCAGCAGGAAGCTCATGCCAGGGTAAGAGAAATAATACATTGTGATCGGATGAGTTCAATATCAGTGTTTCCCAACTGCTGTGAGAAATGAAGGAGTGCGACAGCTCCCCCTGGTGGCCAGATGTTAAATTGCCTCTGTCTCTCTTGTGTGTTTGTGTGTCTAAATGTTATGTGTACATCAGGGGTGCTCATTAGTTCGATGGCGAGCTACTAGTCGATCTTCGGCCCTCCTCCAGGTGATCTTTGGGCCTCGCCAGCTAGATGGGGCACTCCTGCCATGCGCGCGCATCCCCCACTGCTGGCTTCCTCGTCCCCGCTGCCGGCTCCTTCCACGGGGCATTGTAGAGGGCAAGGGAGTCTTCGAAGGCTCCGCCTCATGCTCCCTCGCCCTCTGCAATGCCCCGCTGGAGGGGCGGCGCGCGGGAGGAGTGGCGCACAGATGGTGCGCGTGTGCGCAAGATAGATCTTCACTTTTTTGAAAAAAAAGTAGCTCGCATGCTTAAAAAGTGTGAGCACCCCTGGTGTACATTGTAATCCGTACAGGAAAGAGAGGGGGAGTTGCTGTATAAGCAACACAAACACAGAGTGTCAAAGTATAAAGTATTTATCATATATAATTCTAATTCACAATAATAAGCACATATAATGTAAATCACAGTAACAATTCCATATAAGGTATCATGCACGCCCACGATGGGCTCTTACCCTTCGATAATCACAGTGTCAGTCATAGCGTGATATACAGGGGCGTTCCAGCGTTGATCTACTACTGCTACAATTAATTCGCATTTGCGCCTGGATTCCGCCCGCAAGCAACTCGTCGTGTTGTATTTACGATTCTTGAAACATGGATACGGCTTGCTGGTTCGTGCACGCCAAACCTCTTTAGGGAGGATATTCAACCCACTTCGGAAGAACTCTGTTGTCACCCTTTCATTTGAGTTTATTTTACGCATTGGCGTTTTGATCCATCCTCTGAACTTGGACTATTTCACGCTATGACTGACACTGTGATTATCGAAGGGTAGGAGCCCATCGTGGGCGTGCATGATACCTTATATGGAATTGTTACTGTGATTTACATTATATGTGCTTATTATTGTGAATTAGAATTATATATGATAAATACTTTATACCAGGGCTGTCCAACGTCTACCGGCCCAAGGGCCTAAATTCCGGTCACTGATGACCTGGGGGGCCGTAGGGTCTGCCCCCACCCCGGCTCCGCCCCCAGCTCCGCCCTCTCCCCGGCTCCGCCCCTGCCCCACCCCCGCTCCTGCATGCATACAGCCAAATATAATCTTTTACTGAGATAAAATGCAGGGATAAGATATTAAATTATATTAATTTAATATTAAATATATTTAATTCCATCCTCCCCTCTCCCCTTATTTTAATTTAATATTAAATATATTTAATTCCATCCTCCCCTCCCCTTATTTTAATTTAATATTAAATATATTTAATTCCACCTCCCTCTCCCCTTATTTTAATTTAATATTAAATATATTTAATTCCATCCTCCCTCCCCTTATTTTAATTTAATATTAAATATATTTAATTCCATCCTCCCCTCTCCCCTTATTTTAATTTAATATTAAATATATTTAATTCCATCCTCCCTCCCCCTTATTTTAATTTAATATTAAATATATTTAATTCCATCCTCCCTCTCCCCTTATTTTAATGTATCCCATCTCCCCTTATTTCATCTTTAAATATATTTAATTGAGGGGAGATGGGGGGAGGGAATGAGGAGCCCCCTGAGGAGACCCCTGCTTTGGCCTACCTTTTCCAAACGCGCAGGATCCAGGAGTACCCGGACGACAAGAGAGGCGACGACCGACTGAGTCGAAGAAGGTCCTAATCGCGTCTGTGGGCCTCAGCGATCCAGTAGTAGAGAAGCCGAAGAGTATCGCAAGAATACGCAATCCACACGGGATTTCGCTGTCAACGCCGGCGTGATCTCGCGTTGACAGCGAAATCACATGTGGATTGCATATTCTCGCGATACTTGCTCCAAACCCGGGAGTAGGTATTTTTTTAAACAAATTATTATTTATTTTATTTTTCTATTTTTATTTTTTATTAAAAAAGCTTAGGGGGCCGGAGGGAAGGGGCTGGGGGCCGTATATGGCCCCCGGGCCGCCAATTGGACAGCCCTGCTTTATACTTTGACACTCTGTGTTTGTGTACATTGTAATCCGCCCTGAGTCCCCTGAGGGGTGAGAAGGGCAGAATAGAAATGAAGTAAATAAATAAGTAAATATTTCTGGAATATTTTGGAAAAGGAATGAAAACGTGTGCAGGACGGTTCCGCACAATGTGATGTGTTCCAAGTCTTTTGTGCTGCTCAGTAATTGAAAAGGTCAAGAGAACCTCAGGTGTCGTTATCGTTGTGTAACATCTGTTCCTTGTCTCTTGTAAGCTGGATAATCTGACTTTGATGGAGATCAACACCACCGGCCCTTTCCTCACCCAGGCCTTAGATCACATGTACAAGCTCCGCACAAACCTCCAGCCGGGAGCCAGTGCCCAGTCTCAGGACTTTTGACGGCAGAAACCTTCTGCGCACTCTCTTTCGGGTGCTCCGTTGCAAAGAAATCGTTCCTGCGGCTGAATTACATGTATGCTGTTATATATACCTTTGGTCGTCTTACAAAGTGGCCTGAAAGCAAAAATGACATTGTCTCAAATTTTGATGTTGTATTTGTGAGCAACCTTGTCCCGTGCTCACATGCCGAGTCTGCGCATGGTACCTGGACCGGTTTGCCTGGCTTCGCTGAAAGGATCATACGGATATCCTCAGCAAAGAGGTGTTCTGGTGCGCCGGTGCTCCAGGTACCCGTGCTGCCGCCGCTGCTGTCATTCCAAGACGAATTGGCTAGAGTTCGTCGCCGTCTTCTGTGTTGGATTGCTGAATTATTTTGTCGTCAACCAGAAGGAGGAGACAAATGGGTCCTCCCTCGGACGGCTCCAATTCCCCAACGGGCCGTTACCTTCTGAAGCCTTCGAAGGAATGACAGAGCGGGTCTATTTTCGACGCTTGGCTGCACAGCACTGCTGTGGGCCTGTCTCGAAATGATATGTAACTGCAGAGACATCTTTCAAGAAGGGCACACCGCTTTCGCTTACTGTCGCCTGTGTGTTCGCTGTGTGTTTTGTGTAGTGATAAAAGGATCTTTTTCTTGGCAGCAACACTTTCAATGCTCTGCTTTTTGCATCTGTGTGTTGGTTAAGAGAGAGGATGTATGCTCTGAGGAAACAGTTACAGAAACAAGGAACCCTCACTTACATTTGCTTTGCCAGATCGGTATTGTACCCCTGTCTTGAAGATGGCCTTGCCTTGCCTTTGCTCAAGCCCCACGCCAGGGAGAGAAAGCACTTGAACCTGCAGCCAAGTGCCTCCAGAACTTGCCTTGGAAAGAAAGTGCGTGCCGAGCGTGCAGGCTCAGAAAGCGCACACGTGCCTGCCAGCACCTGCAGCCAAGCTCGTCTAGAGTAGAAACAGAACTTGCCTCCTTTCCTTGGGAAGAGAGAGAGTGTGGCGTGCAGGCCCAGAAAGCGTGCACTCCTGCCAGTGCATGCGGCCAAGCACCTCCTCCAGACTAAGAAACAGAAGTTGCTTCCTTGCCTTGGAAAGCGAGTGTGTGGGGCGTGCAGGCCCAGAAAGCACAAGTGCCGGCCAGTGGCCAAAGCCAAGCGCCTCTTATTCTAGAGTAAGAAACAGAACGTGCCTCCTTGCCTTGGAAAGAGAGTGCGTATGGGGCGTGGGGGCCCAGAAAGTGCATGCGCCTGCCAGTACTTGCAACCAAGCGCCTCATAGATTAAGAAACAGAACTTGTCTCATTGCCTTAGAAAGTGTGTGCGTGGCACGCAGACCCAGAAAGTGTGTGCACCTGCCAGTACCTGCAGCCGAGCTCCTCTTACTCTAGAGCAGGGGTGCTCACAGTTTTTCAGCATGCGAGCTACTTTCGAGCAACCAAGTTGAAAAGATCACCTGCCGTGCACGCGCGCGCACCCGCGGACAGCTTCTTATTAGTTTGGTTGCTCACCGGATTTTTTTGGGGGAGGCGCTCCGATCCATGGCGCCCTCGAGGCCCCCGTCGCGCTGCCCTTGCCTGCCTCTCGCCCGGATCCATGGATCTGGCTGAGAGAGAGGTGAGGAGAGCGCACGGGGCCTAATCCTCTCCTCTGTCGCCTATGGCAGGGCGGCGACAGAGGAGGAAACCCCAGCGCGCTCCCCTCGCCTCTCTTCGCCCGGATCCATGGATCGGGCGAAAGAGAGGCGAGGGAGCGTGGGAGCCTCCTCCTTCTCTGTCGCAGCCCTGCCATAGCGACAGAGGAGGAGATTCTCCAGCGTGCTCCCCTCGCCTCTCTTGCCCGGATCCATGGACCCGGGCAAGAGAAGGGCGAGGAGAGAGCGGGGCCTAATCCTCCTCTGTCGCCTATGTCAGGGCGGCGACAGAGGAGGAAACCCCCCGCGCGCTCCCCTCATCTCTCTTTCGCCCGGATCCATGGATCGGGGCGAAAGAGAGGCGAGGGAGCGCACGGGGGCCTCTGTCGCCTATGGCAGGGCAGAAGAAGGCGGCGCTGGGAGCGTGCGTGTGCGGGAGCGCGCATTGACCGGGTGAGGGCCTGAAGATCACCCGGATGAGGCCCAAAGATCACCCGGTCGATCGCGATCACCGTCTTGGGCACCCCTGCTCTAGAGTAAGAAACAACTTGCCTCATTGCCTTGGAAAGAGTGTGTGTGTATGGTGTGCAGACCCAGAAAGTGTGTGTGTGCCTGCCAGTGCCTAAAGCCAAGTGCCTCTTACTCTAGAGTAGTGTTTCCCAACCAGTGTGCCGTGAGCGATCATCAGGTGTGGGAAATTGGAGATAGGAGAGAGAGAGAGAGAGAGCCCTCCTGTCCTACCGGGAAGCCCTAACCGGGGCTCGATCCCTTGCCTGAGTCCTGCAAACACAGCCTCTACTCACCACTTGCCTTCTTGGGCTTCCTCCTCCCCTCAGCTCCTTCCTCGGCCTCGGAAGGGTTTGAGCCCAAAGGCGGGGACTGCGTCAGGCAGAAAGAGCGCGCGGAGAGAGAGAAGATCCTGGGATGGGACTTCCCGAGTCCCCGGCTGCCTGGGGCGGATCTACACCGTAGCATTCATGCAGTGAGGCACCCCTTGGTCTTCCAGGGCTCAAGGCTGGGGAATCCCGGGATTTGTAGTTTGGGGAGGCTCAGGATGGTGTCAAACTACCACTCCCGTGATTCCCTCGCATTCAGCCAAGGCGGGTCAAGGGGCGTTCGGGACACAGGGTTGAAGCGCCTTTAAACAGGGGCTGAAAACTAACAGGGTTTGCTCACTTAAGGCAGGCATGGGCCAACTTGGGCCCTCCCTCCAGGCGTTTTGGCCTACAAGTCCCACCATTCATATATATGCGCTGTATAAATATATTAGCTGTACCCGCCACGCGTTGCTGTGGCCAACCTTCCCCCCCTCTTTCTCTCCTTCCCTCCCTCTTTCCTTCCTTCCCTCTTTTTCTTTTCCTTCTTTCACCTTTTTCTTTTTTCCTTCTCTACCTCTTTCTTGCCTCCTTTTCTTTGCTCTTTGGTTCCTTCCTTCCTCCCCCCCCCCCCCCCCCCCCCCTCCCTTCCTTCCTTCCTTCCTTCCTTCCTTCCTTCCCTTCCTTCCTTCCTTCCTTCCTTCCCTTCCTTATTGATGCATAAGAACACAGAGAGACTGACAGCTGTTGAGCAAGACCTTCGTGTGTGTCTTTCTGCCATTCCTGCCAGGATATCTGTGTTGTGTTCATCGAAACAAGCCCAGATTTCACACTGAGTGTATAAATACAGTTAAAAACATATTAACTATATGTATTACTGTGTTAGAGTGTCATTTTGTGTCATTTTGGTTGGTGGTGTGCCCCAGGATTTTGTCAATGTTAAAAATGTGCCGCGGGTCAAAAAAGGTTGAAAAACACTGGCCTAGAGTAAGAAACAGAACTTGCCTCCTTGGAAAGAGTGTGTGTGGTGTGCAGGCCCAGAAAGCACGTGAGCCTACCAGTGTCTAAAGCCGGGCACCTCCTCTAGAGTAGAAACAGCAGGTAAGAAGCCTCCTTAAAGTGCACACCGGGAAGGGGAGCCTGGGTAGGAGTCTTCCCCATAAGGGTCTGATAGAAAACTGACCCCAGAGCGAAAACAGGTCTCTCCCCCCCCCAACCGCCCCCCCACTTTGGGCCCCCATTAAAAGCCAGGACACAAAATGGGTCAAGATTTACCCCAAATGCACAACCCTGGTATAAAGCGCCTTCTACTACGTTGCTAAGCGCAATCGGAGCTTTGGTTCTTAAACTGATGCACAACTGTTGTCGCTCCTACTCCCCACTGGGACCGGGAAAATAATCCTTTTGCCATGATTTAGGAACATTTTATTTTTTTGGATGTTGTCAGAAATTACAACAATAATATATTCATAAATACCTAATTACTACATTCAACAAATAATATATTACATTACATTGAGTTCAAACAAGTACACTTAAAAACAGTTTTTGTCTCACAGCATCTAAACTGCCCCCGGCAGGCCCTGATCCTCCTTGCGCTCCCCTCATGCGCTGTGCTTAGTTGCTTGAGAAAGCCTGTGTGTGGTAACAACTGACCAGCATGGACTTGGGGCGAGGGATTGCAAACAGGGCGTATTTCAGTGTGTAAGCAGTGGGTGGGGCAGAAAGGATGGACTCTTATCTACGGAGGCGAAGAGAAAAGGAGAGAACACTTGAAAGATGTGCTGCTCAAAGGCGAGATTATTATGAGCATTTCCCCTCAATGATTTTGTATCGTGTTTTCCACACTGTGGGCTCGTTCTGGATTGGAAGCTGCCGCTTTATGTACCACTTTATGTCGAGCTGGATCGGAATCCAACCAAGTGCACATCCATTCTTGCAAGTACATACAGAAATCAAGCCAGCTGGCTCTCATGTGCGTCCTTAAAACAGCACATGTTGGGTTTGCTCAAGCATAAGCAATGTGGTGCAAATGTGTTTTTCCCCCCCAAAGTCTAGCCCACATTCCACTTAGGTTGAGAGAGGAACTAGTGCAATTATGTTTTAGTCATGGGCCAACTTGGGCCCTCTCTCCAGGTGTTGGACTGCAACTCCCGCCCTTCCTAACAGCATGTCATCCACGGTGGGAACATGGAATGGTGGGAGTTGAAGTCCAAAACACATGGAGAGAGGGCCCAAGTTGGCCCATGCCTGGTTTAGAAGGGCGAGTGCAAAGGCCTCCCTCTCCCTATGATGCCCTTCTCTTTCCCCTCTCCCATTCCTTCATTGGTCAGAGTAGGAAGCAAAAGCTATGTTCCATGCGCTGCTGCTATCGCAACCCTTGGCGTGAGAGCCATGACTTGTTGACATCAGCCAAACTGCACCACAGTCAATCCCGATCCACTTAAAAGCAAGGATACGAATGTCAAGTGTTGTTTGGTCTAGAAATAAATACATAAAACTATTCATGGCGTCCCATCAAATATCCGGGCAACGTCTTTGCAGATGGCCAATTCTCACACCAGGAGCGACTTGCAGGTTCTCAAGTTGCTCCTGACATGAAAAAAAAAATCTTTGTTTTCTTAACACTTGGCAAAAAAAAAATGCCTTAAAGGCAGTGTTGCCACCCGCGAGGAGTGTTACCGGCATAATTCATTACCTAACTTGGTTCGTGTCTAAATGTTATATTGTGTTCGGAAATGGAACCTGAATTACAGGAAACGCCGAGGCTCCTTGTAACCAGAGTTGTGCTGTGGTCCCATGTTCGTATGCCTTTCAGCTGTAACTAGCTGTACCCGTGCACGCGTTGCTGTGCCATAGTCTGTGGCTAACCCCTTCTACCCACATGGTGGGAAAGCACAATCAAAGGACTCTTGACAGATGGGGGGGGAGAGAAAAGGGTACAGGACGCGCAGGCAGTATGTTCGCGCATGCGTCATTCAGCATTGGCGTGGGGGATCGTGGAAATTGTAGTTCCCTGGTTTTTGGGGTTTTTTGACTTTTGTTTGGGTTTTTTTTGGTTGCTAAACATACCTTGTTCCATGGGGGGTTTTGTGGCCTGATTTGGTGTTTGTGCATTCAGGGGTTTCTTTGTCTATAAGCCCCTCACCATGACATGAAGGATTATATATATATATAGAGAGAGATAGAGAGAGAAGTAGGAGCCCCCAGTAGCACAATGGGTTAAACACACTTGTGTCGGCAGGACTGCTGTCCGACAGGTCGGCAGTTCAAATCCAGGGAGTGAGTTGAGCTCCCGTCTGTCAGCTCCAGCTTCCCATGCAGGGACATGAAAGAGAAGCCTCCCACAAGGATGGTAAAACATCGAAAGCATTCGGACAACGTCCCCTGGGCAACGTCCTTGCAGACGGCTAATTCTCTTGCAGTTTCTCAAGTAGCTCCTGACATAATAAAGTAGGTTTTCAAGGCAAAATTTTGGTTTTGGGGTTCGTTCTTTACAACCAATGAATACCGTGAAAGAAAGGGCAATCGTGAGAGTTTTTTTCCTCCTCTGCGAAAGACAAATTTGTGTTGATGCCCAGTCGTTTAGATGGGAAAGAGTAACATGAATCCCCCTCCCCGTTTCCTTCTCTTCCCTCTGTTGCCCCCTTAGAGCGGATTGTCTCAATACACCCAGGAAGGATGCTCAGAATACTATGCGAGGAAGTGGCAGGTTGAGTTCTGTGATGGATCACTGGTGCAAGTGGGGGCAATCGAGGTCTCTTCTCGCCGAAATCTTTCTAACACAGGCCCATGCCTTTGCTGTTCTGTGTTCCCTGCTTGTTGTCTATTAGAGGGTCAGGGCTTTGGATTCCAGTTGCATAGAAAAGGGGGTTATTTGTCACCGGGCAAAGGCCACGCCACGAGTCTGGAAGCGTCTATTAACGCCAGGGCCATTACCCTGAGCCAACATAGGCCATGGCCTAGGGGCGCAAGCCAAGGGGGGTGCAGTTCACGGACCAAAAAAAAAATTGAAACCTCTCCGCACATGGAGATCTCTCCTCGGGGAGGCGAGGGGGGGAGAGCACTGCGAGGGGAGAGAATGACGGTGTCCCTCCTTCCTTGAGTGAAGGAAGGAGGGCGCCCGGCCCTGGGCGCGAGTGGAGGAAGAGCGGGAGCGACCGCTGCGGGCAGAGGCCCCTGACGGCTCCCCTGGCGCTCTTGCTCCTGCTCACCCCTCCTTCCCTCAAGACAAGGGCCAGAGCAAGAGGTGCTGGCAGGGAGCGGCAAGGCCAGAGGCCCTAGACGCCCCCTCCTCCGCTCCGCCTCTGACTCTCTCGGTCCTCCTTCCTTGAGTGAAGGAGGAGGGGCCTACTGGCGGCTCCGCATGCAGGTGCAGAAGCACCAAGATCAACGCGGGGAAGAAGATCTGGCGCCTGCATGGAGAAGCAGGGTTGGAAATAGGCCAGGATTCTCCTTGCTCCTTATGGATAATCCGGGCAGTGTCAGGAAGAGGCTGTTCCTTTCTTCTCTTGCTCCCTCTCTTTGTTCCTTTCCCCTTCTGAGTTGCCCCTCTCCACTCCTCCCCTTGGCTCAAGGATTGGGAGTCTGAGTGGGTGTGTGTGTGTGTTTGTCACATGCGGTAAAGGTTGGCTTGGGGCGTAATTCCAAAGTGTGGCCTAGAGGCGCAAAAGCGTCTAATCCGGGCCTAAAGGTACTGAGGTGCCGTCGTCCTCTAGAGCGCAAGACCATAGTCTTGCGAGAACATATATATCGTGTGCCTTTCATTGTCAGTGTGCAAGAAAAGGCAAAAAAAACTGTCAGAACAAAATTGAACTTTGATAGTAAATATTGGGATGATCAATATTTTCCTGTTCAAAATATTGTGCTTTTTTTTGCTACACACTGTCGGAATGAGTTGCCGCAGTGGAATATTCAAGGCAAAGGGAAAATCGGGAGGCCTGGTTCTCGCTCTAGGAAGTGTTGTCCCTTCACGAAAGGCATGTGCCTTTGGGATTTGTGCTCGTCCCTTTGAAAGACACTCATTCCGGGATTACCAGAAAGGAATTGGGGCCTGAGGCTGATAGGAATGGTGGGAGTTGAAGTCCAAAACACCTGGAGGGCCCAAGTTGGCCCACGCCTGTGCTATGGGTATGTCGTCCACGTACTGGAGGGGGTCCAAGGCTGATAGGAATGGTGGGAGTTGAAGTCCAAAACACCTGGAGGGCCCAAGTTGGCCCACGCCTGTGCTATGGGTATGTCGTCCACATACTGAAAGGGGTCCAAGGCTGATAGGAATGGTGGGGGTTGAAGTCCAAAACACCTGGAGGGCCCAAGTTGGCCCACGCCTGTGCTATGGGTATGTCGTCCACGTACTGGAGGGGGCCTGAGAGTAATAGGAATGGTGGGGGTTGGAGTCCAAAACACCTGGAAGGCCCAAGTTGGCCCACGCCTGTGCTATGGGTATGTCGTCCACATACTGAAGGGGGTCCAAGGCTGATAGGAATGGTGGGAGTTGAAGTCCAAAACACCTGGAGGGCCCAAGTTGGCCCACGCCTGTGCTATGGGTATGTTGTCCACGTACTGGAGGGGGCCTGAGAGTAATAGGAATGGTGGGGGTTGAAGTCCAAAACACCTGGAGGGCCCAGGTTGGCCCACGCCTGTGCTATGGGTATGTTGTCCACGTACTGAAGGGGGTCCAAGGCTGATAGGAATGGTGGGGGTTGGAGTCCAAAACACCTGGAGGGCCCAAGTTGGCCCACGCCTGTGCTATGGGTATGTCGTCCACGTACTGGAGGGGGCCTGAGAGTAATAGGAATGGTGGGAGTTGGAGTCCAAAACACCTGGAGGGCCCAAGTTGGCCCACGCCTGTGCTATGGGTATGTTGTCCACGTACTGGAGGGGGTCCAAGGCTGATAGGAATGGTGGGGGTTGGAGTCCAAAACACCTGGAAGGCCCAAGTTGGCCCACGCCTGTGCTATGGGTATGTCGTCCATGTACTGGAAGGGGCTGAGGCTGATAGGAATGGTGGGGGTTGAAGTCCAAAACACCTGGAGGGCCCACCTGGGAACAACTGTTCTAACATCACATAAAGTCTTTGTCCTTAATGTTGATTAACCTGTTTCCAGCAGGCCTGACCCCTCTGTGCAGGAGTGCAAACTGCAAGGTGCGCAGTTAGGACAGAGGACTGATTAGATGTGAAAGGGTTGTCTTTCCACTTCTATGGCAGGAGTAACCACGCCAGAAATCTAACTAGCTTCAGGCATGCATGCATGCGTGTGTATATATATATATATATATAGGGGCAGTCCTACCAGTAGGCAAAGGACACCGCTGCGTGGGGCGCGCCATCTCGGTAAAGGGTGCATTCCCCCGCCCGCCCGCCCGCCAGACAGGGTCTGGCCACTCAGGGAAGCCCCGGTGCCAAGGAGGCGCTGCTCCTGCTCCGAGGCAGCAGGGTCGGCGGGAGCTCCCTCTCGCCCCGCAGGTAAACAAGCTCACCGAAGGGGGGAGGGCAGGCTAGCACCGCTCAAGGCTGGGTGGGGGATCCTGGGAGGCATGGGTAAACCTCGGCCTTCCCTCCAGGGGTTTTGAACTTCCACCATTCCCTCAGCTGGGGAAAAGGAAAGCCCCCCCGAGGCTCCCGGGGCTCGCCTCGGGGCCGCGCAGGGAAGCCCTGGTGCCAAGGAGGCGCTGCTCCGAGGAGGCAGGAAAGGCGGGGGCTCGCTTTCGCCCCGCAGGTAGCCAAGCTCGCGGAAAGGAGGGGGGCAGGCTGGGCTCAAGGCTGGGTGGGGGATCCTGGGAGCTGTAGTTCCACAACGCCTTACAACAGGCATGGGCAAAACTCGGCTGAGGGGGGAAATGGAAGGCGCCTGTTAGGAATGGTGGGAGTTGGAGTCTAAAACCCTTGGAGGGAAGGCTGAGGTCTGCTCATGCCTGGTGTAAGGCCTTGTAGAAAAGGCCTGAGGCTGTTTTGGAGGGGTGGGTGTTTTGGTGGGTGGTTTTTTTTGGGGGGCGCCAAAATAATGTTCGCTTACCATTTAAAATTACCTTAGACCGCCCCTGTATATATATGATTTTCCCCCTTTGCATAGGTTTTTGGTATTTTGGACCAATCTTAAGAGGCCTCACAGGCTTGATGTTCCTATAAAAGGTAGAGGTCAACGTTTCCCCTTGACATTAAGTCTAGTCGTGTCCAACTCGGGGCGGGGGGTCATCTCCATTTCTAAGCTGAAGAGCCAGCGTTGTCCATAGACACCTTGAAGGTTACGTGGCCACTAGCATGATTGCCTCGAGTGCCGTTACCTTCCCTATTGATCTATTCACACTACCATGTTTTCGAACTGTTAGACTGTCAGAAGCTGGGACCAACAGCAGGAGCTCACCCCGCTCCCTGGATTCGAACCATCAACCTTTCGGTCAGCAAGTGGCGCAGTTTAACCCACTGCACCACAGGGGGGGGGGCTCCCTTGATGTTCCTATTGCGATGATTTTGAATGAAGAAGTACCATGCATTCTCCACTAAAGATCGGTTTTGTTCCTAAACCTCATTGAGATCTTGTACTTTCAGTAGCAGCAGGTGGCAAGACATTCAGGATGCCAAGTTCCAAAAGTAGGGTATGAAGCAGGGAAAGTGGAGAAAGAAGCACGAGGAGGATAGACGTTGCCCAGAGGAGGGTCAAGGGCCTGGAGAACAATCTCTATGAGGAGCGGCTTAAAGAGCTGGGCATGTTTAGCCTGCAGAAGAGAATGCGGAGAGGGGACACGCGGAGGACCACGGATCAAGAGGTGAGGGGAAGTCAACGGGAAGAGGCTTCCTGGAGACTAGGACGTAATGGAGCAATGGCTTCAAATTACCGGAAACGAGATTCCACCGGAACATTCCGGACTGTGAGAAGCTCTCTCTCTCTCTCGCTGCCCCAGAGGGAGTGTGGTGGAGGCTCCTTCTTTGGAGGCTTTGAAGCAGAGGCTGGATGGCCATCTGTTTGGGGGGGCTTTAGATGCGATTTTCCTGCTTCTTGGCAGAATGGGGTTGGGCTGGATGGCCCAAAAGGTCTCTTCCAACTTTAGGATTCTATGTATGTTTGGTTTTGTTGTTTGGACTGCCTCGGCAAGTGGTGCTACACATTGCAAAATGCCTAGGAGTGAGAGCGCTTGCCCCACTGGAAAGCTTTTCCTTTAAAATCCTGGAATCGTAGTGTTATTGTGAGTTTTCTGGGCCGTATGGCCGTGTTCCAGAAGCATTCTCTCCTGACGTTTCGCCTGCATCTATGACAGGCATCCTCAGAGGCTGTGACAGCCTCGGGCCCTTTCCTTTTCCCCTTCAGCCACTTCAGGTGGAAATACTACCCAAGGTCTTCTCTGACCACAATCTGGTGGGCCTAAAATTAGAGGGCAGACATTGAGAAAGGAAACCATGGAAAACAAATGATCCATGCTGGGCTTTACACCAGGCCTGGGCCAACTTGGGCCCCCCCCCCCCCCGGGTGTTTTGGACCGGTATCCCACCATTCCTAACAGCCTCAAGCCCTTTCAATTTCCCCCAACTTGCCAACTTGGCCTCCCCCCAGGCCCGGATTACCCATAAGGCCACCCTAGGCCATGGGCTAGGGGCGCAAGCCAAGGGGGGCGCAATTCAGACGGACTCCAAAAAAATGTTGAAACAAAACCGCAATGCAACTCCCTCTCTCTCGGGAGGGTGGGGGAAGAGCGCTGCAAGGGGGCAGGGGAGGAGGGAATGCCCCCCCTCACCATCGCCCCCACCCTCTTGCCAAGGAAGTAGGGAGCGCCGCGAAGAGGAGGCAGAGGGAAGCCCCACCCCCGGGGCCGCTGCTGGCACCGGGGCCGGCACCGGGGCCGGCGCTTCCCTTCCTCCTCGCGCGCCTTCCTTCCTTGACTCAAAGAAGGAGGAAGCGCCACAAGGAGGAGGGAAGCCCCGCCCCCGGGGCCGCTGCCAGCTCTGGGGGCGGGGCTTCCGTCTGCCTCCTCCTCCTCGCGTGCCCTCCTTCCTTGACTCAAGGAAAGAGGAAGTGCCGCAAAGAGGAGGAGGCAGAGGAAATCCCCGCCCCCGGGGCCGCTGCCGGCCCCAGGGGCGGGGCTTTCGTCCACCTCGCGCCCTCCTTCCTCCTTCACGCCCTCCTTGACTCAAGGAAGGAGGGCGCGCGGTGCCGCTAGGACGAGGTGAGGGGGTGCAGTAGAGGTTGGTTTGGGGGCGTAATTTCAAAGTGTGGCCTAGGGCGCCAAAAGGGGTTAATCTGGGCCTGCCTCCCCCCACCCCCCAGAGGACCTGAACTCCCACCATTCCTAACAGCCTCAAGCCCTTTCCATTTCCCCCTCAGTCATTGAAGCGGCCGAGGGGGAAAAAGGAAAGGGCCTGACGCTGTCACAACCTCTGAGGACGCCTGCCATAGATGCAGCCGTAATGTCAGGAAATAATGCTCCCGGAACACGGCCACACAGCCCAGAGAACTCACAACCATCCGGTGATTCTGGCCCCGAAAGCCTTCGACAATACACTTCCAATCCTATTCGCCACGTCCCTGACCAGCAGCAGCAGTACAAACACTTAAAAGCAAGCTACCGTTTGCCAAAAAAAAAAAAAGGAAAAAAGGAAAAGAAAAAGAAAAGCAGAAACATATTGAAAATGGCAAGCTTTTTTTTTATAACAATAATTAAAAAGTAATAAAAAAACATACAAAACATCTTAAATATGTACACAGTACAAGGCTCCGAAGCACCTTTGTTCAACTCTTTTTTTTAATTGCAAAATCTTGGTATGAAAACTCCACCACCCGCCGGGGAACGTACGTACATGATCTGCGCGTGTATTGTCGGTCATCCCGTCCCTCTTCTGTACATCCTCCCCTCTCTCCCCGGTAATAAAAAGGTACCTTCCGTTGAGTCGTTCGCTTTTGTTTTGTGTGTGAAGCACATTGATGCTGACTGATGCGTGGGAAGTCACGTTTGGACGCGGCACGGTCTCCTGTCTGCTGCTGCTATTGATCTGCAAATAATCATTCTCGTATCCAAAATATCCAGTTCGTTCTAACAGAAACGGATGTGCACTTGGTGTCCTCTTGGATTGACGACAAACAGTGTATTGGAGAACGAAGGAAAGGGACAGATCCCAAAGGACGGCCGCTGAACTAATATGGCAACCAAAAAGAAGGTGGTTCCCGCCCTTTTGAGGGGCGAGAGGCGGGCGTTAGTGTCGTTGGGGGAACCTCTGGCTTCGAAACCAAGGCAGGAGAGAAAATAGAAGGAAAACAACCTTTCGAATGTTTCACCAAAACTAGAGGTCTTCTTTCTAAATGGGTTTATTTGCAAACTTTTTAAAAAGATTCGGTCGCATCTTTGTCAAGAGATGGGGTTTTTTTGGGTTTCTCCTGGATCCCATAATCCTTTGCTCCATGCATGGCACATTCTCTTTCATTTTATTTTTATTTTATTTATTTTTAAACTTCAAACCTCCCAGTGAAAAATATTAAATATTCCTGGTAATAAAATAGATTATTATTATTATTATTTCTATACTATGCGTCGGGCCTAGTGCGACGGAGTGTCACCTGGGATACCCCTTGAAGTAACTCCTAGACCACTGCATTGCAGGTAACGCAAGGCACTTTCGCAAGTGATCTAGTTCGGCCTGAAGTCGTTCCCTTTCCGAGACAATCTTCTGCTTCTGGTTCCTTAGTTCCTGCAAAAGAAGAGGCGCGTCAGCAGAACGTCAACGTAACACCAGCGCAAATGTGCTTCAGTATTTTAGGACCCAGGCCGGACTTGGGACAGAAAAAAAGACAACCGTTGCAAGTCCCACCTTGACCCCCAGACTCACCGTCATGGTGTGTGAGAGCTGCTCTGCTGTCAGGCTGAGGCTGTAGTGCTGGGCCTCCAGGCGTCTGCACTGCGTCTGCAGCACTTGCCGCTCCAGGTTTTGCTCTGCAATCAAATTTGGATTATTAAGTCAGCCAAGACAATGCCTCTGCATCAAGCTAGGTCAGTGTTTCCCAACCTTTTTTGAGCCGCGGCACACTTTTTACATTTGCACAATCCTGGGGCACACCACCAACCAAAATGACACAAAATGACACTCTAACACAGTCATACATATAGTTAATATGTTTTTAAATGTATTTATACACTCAGTGTGAAACCTGGGCCTGTTTCGATGAGCACAACATAGATATCCTGGCAGGAATGGCAGAAAGGCACAAACTTCCCACACAGAACTCCCATAACCAAGAGAAAATACTATAAGAGTTTGGTGGGCATTGAACTTGGGTTTTGGAGTTGTAGTTCACCTATATCCAGAGATCACTGTGGCCTGAAACAATGTTGGATCAGGACAAAACTTGGCATGAATACTCAATATGCCCAAATGTTAACACAGATGGAGTTTGGGGAAAATAGACCTTGACATTTGGGAGTTGTAGTTGCTGGGATTTATAGTTCCCCTGCAATCAAAGAGCATTCTGAACCCCACCAATGATAGAACTGGGCCAAACTTCCCACACAGAACCCACAGGAGGTAAGAGGAGGTCTCTACTTGGGGAAAGGGAGGCGGGCCTTCCCAATGCAAGTAGACAACGGGTGGGGAGGGGGGTGGTTGTAATTTTGTGCCTTTATTGAGGTAGGTTTCTTAGGGTTTTTATACTTCAACACACTAGACTCTCCCCCCCCCAATGCAGCGCATTCCAGAGAACTGGAGCTATGATCGAAAAAGCCCTTCGTCGAGTTGCAGTCAAATGGTATATCTTGGGGCTTGGAGCAACCAGGAGGTTTTGCTCTTCGGAGCGTAAGGATCTGGTGGGACGATATGGGATAAGGCGGTCCCTTAACTACACTGGCCCCAGACCATTTAAGGCCTTGAAAGTCAGAACTAACACTTTGAAGGTAATCCGACATTCCACAGGAAGCCAATGCAGTTCGCACAAGATTGGCGTAATATGACAGCTCATCGGGACTCCGACAAGGAGTCGAGCTGCAGCGTTCTGCCCCAGCTTAAGTTTCTGTATCACCGACCAAGGAAGGCCAATGTAAAGAGCGTTACAGTAGTCTAGCCTTGAGATGACCGTAGCTTGGACCACTGTGGCCAGGTCGTGCCGGGACAGATAGGGGGCCAGCCTCCTCGCCTGGCGAAGATGGAAAAACGCCACTCTGCTGACGGTGGAGATATGGGACACCATCGACAGCTGAGGGTCTAAAGCAGTGTTTCTCAACCTGGGGGTCGGGACCCCTGGGGGGGTCGCGAGGGGATGTCAGAGGGGTCGTCAAAGACCATCAGAAAAGACAGTATTTTCTGTTGTTCGTTGGGGTTCTGTGTGAGAAATTTGGCCCAATTTTATTATTGGTGGGGTTCAGAATGCTCTTTGATTGTAGGTGAACTATAAATCCCAGCAACTACAACTCCCAAATATCAAGTCTCTTTTTCCAAACTGTACCAGTGTTCATATTTGGGCATATTGCCAAGTTTGGTCTAAATCCATCATTGTTTGAGTTCACAGTGTTCTCAGGATTTAGGAGAACTAGAACTCCAAAACTCAAGGTCAATGCCCGCCAAACCCTTCCAGCATTTTCTGTTGGTCATGGGAGTCCTATGTGCCAAATTTGGTTCAATTTCATCATTGGTCAAGTTCAGAATGCTCTTTGATTGTAGGTGAACTATAAATCCCAGCAACTACCAGTCCCAAAGAACATAATAACCCCCCCGCCACCAATATTCAAATGTGGGCACATCGGGTATTTGTGCCAAATTTGGTCCAGTGAGTGAAAATACATCTGGCATATCATATATTTACATTACTATTCATAACAGTGGCAAAATTTAGTTATGAAGTGGCAATGAAAATAATTTTATGGTCGGGGGTCACCACAACATGAGGAACTGTATTAAGGGGTCGCGGCATTAGGAAGGTTGAGAACCACTGGTCTAAAGTAACACCAAGGGTCTTTATTGATGACGATGGACATAATGTCACGCCGTCCAGGGTTGGAAGCTGAACATCCTCAACGCCCGGACGGCCAAGCCACAGGACCTCCGTCTTCGCCAGATTCACCTTCAACCTACTGGCTCGCAGCCATCCAGTAACGGCCTCAAGGGAGCGATGGAAATTATTGGGTACGGATTCCGGCCGGCCCTCCATCCTCAGAATGAGCTGAGTGTCGTCAGCATACTGGTGACACTCAAGCCCAAAGCTACACACCAGCTGAGCAAGTGGTCGCATGTAGATGTTAAATAACAGAGGGAGAGATTGCCCCCTGAGGCAAGTGTAAGGGGGACCCCCGGAGACAGCCTCACCCCTCCTCACTCGCTGTGACTGGTTCCGGAGGAAGGAGGACAGCCATTTTAGGACTGTCCCCCTCACCCCAGCCCCGGCAAGGCGGTGGGTCAAAAGATCGTAATTGACTGTATCACACGCTGCTGTAAGATCCAATACCACAAGCAGTGCCGATCCGCCCTGATCGAGCTGGCAATGCAGCTGATCTGAGATGGAGACCAGAACCGTCTCCGTCCTATGCCCCGAACGTCCCATGCTCCGTCCCATGCCCCATGATATCTTTTTCAATATCTTGAAATAAAAATTTCTATAATTATTTACGGAAAAAGCGATTATTGAAGCAAAGGATTCTAAAAATTAGAGTCCCCTCACTGAAAAGGAGCAGAGACCTTAGTCCAAAGAACCTCCTGAATCAGTGCAGCTTACCTTCTATATGTTCCTGGTAAGCCTCAAAGATGGCTTCAATCCCATGCCATTTGGGCCTTGGCTGCTCTTCCTCTTCTTCCTCGTCCTCTTCCTCCTCGTCTTCAGAGTCGGAGGTCTTGTCGTTTTCTGGGGGGTTGAAGCCCTTGTGCTGGGAAGCTTTCTGGCCGTTCTGCTGCGACAGAGACACCCAGCTTGAGGTTTGCAATTCCGGAATGTTGTAATGGATGGAGGCATCGACCTTGTGGTTCTGCTCTGCTGAGTGCACCATTGCGTTACCTGGAAGCCAGAACACAAAACGCCCACGTCACACGACTATTCGGCAATTGTTTTGACCTATGTGTAAGTTCTCAGAACAAGGTCCCGGCTCTTTCATTTGAATCCCATGCTCTCCACTGAGCCTATTCCCATTGCGGACCTAGTCGCTGCTTTTTGTTTTGAATATAGCATGCTCACGACAGTTCCTTTTTTAAAAAAAAAAAATATTGTTTTTATTCATTCATAAAGACAGAGAAACAAAACATCGAAAACCATACAAACATAAAAACATAGCCCCCCCTTCCTCTCCCCCAAAAACACCACCTTCCACCTACACATATGCATTCCCCCTATTGTCCTCCTAGTCCGCTTTGCAGAGGCTCGCTACTTCTTTACACCGTTTCACAGTAGGGTAGGCATTTGCTTCCCCTTCCTGTAGTTGAAACGCAATTGTCCTATGCTGTCTTACCTTCACTCCTAAATTAAATTAAATCATATTAATTTGTATTTCTTCGATTTAAGGTAGTCAATATATTTACTCCAGTCCGTTCTATTTTCAAATGCCCTGTTTTGCACTACTTCCAGTGTCAGCAGATCCATGTTCATTATGTCATATACTTTTTTTAGCCAGTCCTGGTATGTTGGTACTTCTTTAAGTTTCCAAAATCTGGCCAGACTTATCCTTGCTGCGGCGGCCAGATAGAAGAAGATTTTGTCATCATTTCTATCTAACTCGAAATCAAATATCCCCAGTAGAAAATACTTTGGTTAGAAATCAATGTTTTTTCCTAGGATGTCTTTTGTCCTCTTAAATATCTCCCACCAGTATTTCTTTACCACCTTGCATTCCCACCACACATGGGAGTAGGTACCTACATTTGCTCCACATTTCCAACATTTCATATTCACTTTTCCTTTACTAAACTTCGAGAGCTTTTCTGGTGTTAAGTACCACATATAGAATACCTTATACCAATTTTCTTTTATCTCAACAGCGTACGTATATTTCAGTTTTTTGCACCACACTTCTTCCCATTTGCACAGGTCTATGGTGTGTCCCACCATTCTGGCCCATTTTATCATTACCTCCTTAACCAAATTTTCCTCCGTGGCCCATCCTAGTAGTAATTGGTAGGATTTCTGTATAGTTTTAATGTCACTTTTTAGAATTTTTGACCAGGTGGAATCTGTTGTTTCAAACCCCTTTTTCCGATCTTGTTTATAATTTTCTTTGATTTGCCAGTAGTGGAACCACGTTAAACTAGGTTCCATTCTCTGCATCTCTTCCAGTGTCAACAGATCCACTTCCCGCCCTTTGATCTTTAATATATTTTTATACGTTAGCCATCTTTCCCTTGGGATTTCCCTCTTATGGTCTGCCTCGTTCGGAGAGAACCACAGGGGAGTTTTGTTACATAGTCTTTCTTTATGTTTATCCCACACATTGATACCTCTGGAGGGATAAGCCAAAGTAGAAAAGGGCTTCAGAAATCATTTCGTAAGGGCGGCCCTTATCAATGTGCTCACGACAGTTCCTGATTCACCTTACGGGCTTGTTTACCATCATTGATGACGCCCACCCCTGTGCCACCAGTTGCTTCCCAGTGACGTGGCCGGAGGGCAGCGGAGCCGACGCTTGTGGTCGCGCCTTTGTGACGCAGCTACGACGCGTCGGAGCAGACTCGCCTCCAGCGACCGCACTCAGCCCTTCCATTCCCTGGCTTCCCTTTCGTCTTTTGAGCTACATGGAACTGTGAATATTTTTTTGGGGCAGTTGCCCATATCTCAATGAACGTTGCATTGTTTGATTACATTGCATTTACTCGCTCACTCATAATGTATTTACAGGGCCAGGAAGTTACTTTTGTTATATAGGCCAGGGCTGCCCAACTGGCGGCCCGGGGGCTATATACGGCCCCCAGCCCCTTCCCTACGGCCCCCTAAGCTTTTAAATAAAAAATAAAAATTGAAAAATAAAATAAATAATTTTTTTAAAAAAAAAAAACCCTACTTCTGGGTTCGGAGCAAGTATCGCGAGAATACGCAATCCACACGGGATTTCGCTGTCAACGCGAGATCACGCTGGCGTTGACAGCGAAATCCAGTGTGGATTGCGTATTCTCGCGATACTTTTCGGCTACTCTACTACTGGATCGCTGAGGCCCACAGACGCGATTACGACCTTCTTCGACTCAGTCGGTCGTCGCCCTCTCGTCGTCCGGGTACTCCTGGAACCTGCGCGTTTGGAAAAGGTAGGCCAAAGCAGGGGCTCCTCAGGGGGGCTCCTCATTCTCTCCCCCCATCTCCCCTCATGTATTAAATATAAAATTAAATATATTTAAAGATGAAATAAGGGGAGATGGGATACATTAAAATAAGGGGGGAGGGGAGGATGGAATTAAATATATTTAATATTAAATAAAAATAAGGGGAGAGGGTGCCGGGGAGAGGGCGGAGCCGGGGGTGGGGAGGGGGCGGAACCGGGGGCAGACCCTACGCCCCCAGGTCATCAGTGACCGGAATTCAGGCCCCTGGGCCGGTAGAAGTTGGACAGCCCTGATATAGGCTATGCATGTGCGCGTCTGCTTATTGGTACCATTTCTTGTTTCCATTGTCCTCCTGATATTTTGATATGTGCAGTATGTTCATTGATTATATGATAAATACCATTTTGATATATTGCCATTATTTGTGAGCCTACAGAGTGTCTTCCTCTTGCGGTTTCACTTGTGTTTGTTTAAGTTCTCAGAACACTAACGTGAAATGCACGTGGTTTGTTATCCCTTGCACGTCTTTTGTGTGATTGCCCAAACTTTCTCGGATAAGAAGAACATGGCTGTGTAAACACACTCATGAACCCACGGCTGAAGCTCATTTGTATGGAACGTCCCCCAGATCAGTGTTTCCCAACCTTTTTTGAGCCGAGGCACACTTTTAACATTAAAAACATCTGGGGGCACACCACCAACCAAAATGACACAAAATGACACTCTAACACAGTAAAGAATGGCTGGGGGATGGTGGCTTGCTGGGAGCAGCTGCTGGTAGTGCCGAAGCCAGGGGAGGAGCCAGGCCACACCGTGCCCCGCCCCCTACCCCTGGCTTCAGTTCTCCCACAGCTTCGCCAGCCTTGAGGGGGCAGTGCCAAGCCAGCATTATGCTGGCTCTGCCACCGCTGGCTTGGCACTGCCCCTCAAGGCTGGCGAAGCTGTGGGAGTGCTGAAGCCGGGGAGGGGGAGACAGGCCGTGCAATGCCCCGCCCCTTCCCCCAGCTTCAGTTCTCCCACAGCTTCGCCAGCTTTGAGGGGGCAAGCCAGCATTGTGCTGGGTCTGCCACCGCTGGCTTGGCAGTGCCCCCTCAAGGCTGGCGAAGCTGTGGGAGTGCTGAAGCCGGGGGAAGGGGGCGGAGCCAGGCTGCATCATGCCCCCCCTCCTCCCGGCTTAGCTCTCTCACAGAGGAGGAGCATGAGCGGTGGACGGGCTTCAGTAGGCGGGGCTCCTCCTCCGCGCGGCTTCAACAAGTAGGGGCGAGAGTCATGGCGGGAGTCATGGCAGATTGGAGGCAGGTTGGGGAAACGGCCAAGGAGGTGGTGCCCGGTCCCTTCTTCTTTTTCGCCGCCGTCCTCCCTCCTCCTCTCCCAAACAGCAGGAGTTCGGCAGGAGGGGGGGAAGGGGGGCAGAGAGCTTTTCTCACGGCACACCTGATGATCGCTCACGGCACACTAGTGTGCCACGGCACACTGGTTGAGAAACACTGCCCCAGATAACTATTTTTAAATTACATGGCCCACAATAACAGCTACTTACACTTACTGGTATTTTATATTCTGCTGTTGTGGTTCAGCCAGATGAATATGAGGGGTTTGGGGGTTCAGGGCCTTTAGAGCAGGAGCTACTTATAAAACAACCAAGTCAAAATGATCGACCCCCCACTACAAAAATGTGAAACATATAACACAATATCTGCTTTGAACTGGGTTTTCTGAGCACACTGCCATATAATCTGGTTCAAAGCAGATAACATGGGATTTTATTCAGCTGTGTGGAAAGGACCTCAGATAACCCAGGGCCGGCAGCACTTGGGTAGCGTTGGGAGCCTGCAGGGCGGGACTGGGCCTTCCTCCCTGAGATTTACCAGGACGCCCTACGCGATCTACCTAATGAGCACCCCTGCTTTAGAGCAAGATGGTTCTCCAGCTGAGGGAACGGAGGGGGTTGGAGCAAGATGGTTGTTGTTGAGACAGAGTCTGAGAGTGAAACTGCTTTGGAAGCCAACAGGTCGGGAGGGGAGGATAACATTAGCTCATCTGAGGAAGCAGCTGGCTTAGACAGAGATAATAGGCTGCTTCTGAGAGGGCAGAGATTCAGGTGCAGGAAAGCTGCGAGAAAGAGAGGCAGAAGCAGGCCTCTCAAGGTCAAAGGAATGTGTTCATGTTTTGCAGTCCTTAAATTGGGGAGAGAGCTGTTAGGATTTTAGATCAAGCAACGTTGCAACTGGAGTGAGGGATTCCTGCCTTGTCCCTGGTTCATGCCTTAGTTTGGCATCCATGGTAAGATAGAATAGCTAGGAAAGGGGGAGTGGCTTGGAGCCTCGACAGAGAGAGACAGAGAGAGAGAGGGAGAGCTGCAGGGGAGTGGCTCAGAGTGAAGGGGAGGGGCCAGCTGACTTAGGAGGGAAAAAGTGTAGCTTTATCAGTCAGAGGGGACTTGGCTCTTGTCAGAGCAACATCGGAGTTCGTTGTGAGCAGTCAGCAAGACAGGGAGTGTCTTAGATAGCTAGCAGGAGAAGTCTGTGGAAAGCTGACCAGGAGAGTCAGACAGCAGACTTAGATCTCTTACGTTAAGAGATTGGCTCACACTTGGGAACAACTAACTAGTAGGGTTGGTCTCTGTGGTTTAAAAATTATTTGAAATCGGATTAAATTTGTATAAAAAGTTAATTTAATTGTTTTTTGAACCATGTGCTCCAACCCGGAAGTATAATTTCCTTACTGAACCTGGGGGTCGCCATTTTTCTTAATTATTGTAATTAGATCGTATCTTCCCTCTCAGTTATTCTACCAGGAATATTTATCTCCTCCAAAATAGCTTTTCAGGGTACTTACAGACATATCACGGCCCTTTGCCTGGTTGGAGGATAATTAAAGTAAAAAGCCTCCTGGAGGAAGTGAAGAAGCAAGGGGGAACCATAGAGAAAAAACGGGGGCTCCTAGAGCGCCTTGGAGAACTGAAGGGAAAATAGCACTTTGAACATCCAGAAAATTGGGGTAGATAGAAAGAAAAGGAGGAGAAGCAGAGAATAAAGGCTGAAAGAAGAGGAGGAGGGAGTGACAAGACCATAGAGTGAAGAAGGAAAAACTACAGAAGCAAGGAGAAACCATAGAGAAGAACCGGGACTCCTAGAGCGCCTTGGAGGACTGAAGGGGAAAAAGCCTTTGCGCGCTTTTCCTCCAACTAAGCAGAAGGGCCGCACAGCACCGTGATACTCTGTAAGCCACCCTAAAAAGCAATTTTGGAGAAGGTTGATATATTCCTGTTACAAGAACCTCATATTGTATAAGTTGGTGGTACCATTTCTATATGTTATAAATCTTCAGCTCCAGTCAATCGCACTCCAGAAGTGAAGGCAAATGTTTCCCCCTTGATTTGCCTGTGATGTCAGCCCTGTTTTCCTGCTGTGTGCATGCGCTGGAATAAGAACTAATAACGAATTTTGTTATTAATTACATATCAATTAAGAATTTCTTGGAATTTTTTTTGTAAGTATTTCTATTACTAATTTAACCCCCCCCCCATTGTATTTTAGAACCATTTTTTAATGGATCAACCAAGCCTACTAACTAGGGAGCTCTTGTGGGGAGTTAGTTAGTGTGTGCCCAAAGCCTGAGTGGACTCTTAGGGAATTAACTAAGATTAGTTAGTTGAAGAAACTCACTACTAGTTTCAAGATTAGAGTGAGGGAGTATTTTGACAAGCTGTGAAAGACATTCCATCGGTCTAGTCCTGTATCAAAGTGTAAAGATACATGTTTTATGAAACCACCAAGCTAGTGTACCTTTCTTGACAACCACTTACGCTTCTGTGCCTTTTATAGCTGTTAGTTCCATCAATAAACCTTTTCACTGTTAATTTTGAAAGAAAAGCCTCTCGTGTGCCTCATTCCATCCGGCAGTTAATTAACCGCTCCAGTGTGGTGACAGTTCCAGCTTTTTGGCGGATTTTTACCTCAGTCATCCTCCCAGTCCTTGTTAGTATAAGAGCCAAGGCTGGTGTGGTGTGTGTGTTAACTGTACAAAATCCTAAAGGCTACTTTTAGGTTGGTGGCAGCGTTACTAGTGGCTTAAGCCTCCACGTCGTGACATTTTTGGTGGCAGCGGTGGGATCTAAAATAGAAGGGTCCACCCTGCCCCAAGGACCCAAAGGCCAGGTCATCACACCATTCCACCTAAACTTTAGGGACATTGTGCTCCGTGCTTTCTTGTTTTCTGCCACCTAAATAAATAGTTTTCTTAAAAAGTTGCCAAAGCTGGTCCGCAGAATTTAATCTTTCCACATGGCAATTAAAAACATACACGCCCAGGCCCGGATTAGGCCCTTTTGGCGCCCTAGGCCACACTTTGAAATTACGCCCCCAAACCAACCTCTACCGCACCCCCACCCTACCAACCCACCCACCTCCTGGCGGTGCCGCGCGCCCTCCTTGAGTCAAGGGGGGTTGCGAAGGAGGAAGGAGGGCGCGAGGAGGAGGCGGACGGAAGCCCCGCCCCCGGTGCCGGCAGTGGCCCTGGGGGGGCTTCCCTCTACCTCCTCCTCTTCGCGGCGCTCCCTCTTTCATTGAGTGAAGGAAGGAGGGCATGCAAGGAGGAGGAGGAAGGAAGGGAAGCCCCGGCACCGGCACCGGGGTGGGGCTTCCCTCCACCTCCTCCTCGTTGTGGCGCTCCCTCCTTCCTTGAGTCAAGGAAGAAGGGTGTGAGAGGAGGAGGAGGAAGGAAGGGAAGCCCCGTCCCCAGAGCCGGCAGGCTTCCGTCTGCCTCCTCCTCTTCGCGGCGCTCCCTACTTCCTTGACAAAGGGGTGGGGGTGATGGCGAGGGGGGGGCGCCATTCCCTCCTCCCCTGGCCCCTTGCAGTGCTCACCCCCCCGCCCTCCCCCGAGAGAGAGAGTTGCGTTGCGGTTTTGTTTCAACATTTTTTTGGGGTCCATCTGAATTGCGCCCCCCTTGGCTTGCGCCCCTAGGCCATGGCCTAGGGTGGCCTTATGGGTAATCCGGGCCTTTACACGCCTTTAACTTTGAATGTAAAGGCCCTTGGGTTTTACTTCTCAAGTGTGCGCAGACGTTCCTGCTTGGACAACACCAGGACCCCCTGTCTCCATTTTTGCTAATTGCGTTGTCAGTACCTTTGTGCTTCTGCAGAGCTTTCTGTGTGGACTGCAGCACTGACTCGTGGAACTGGTGTGCAAACTCCTCGGCTATGAAGGGCTCCCATGGCTTGTTCTTCCCATTCATACTGTGTGACAGTGGCACGGGGACGTCCTTCGGCAAAGAACTCCGGACGTAATTGAGGATGCTCAGACTTTTCTTGGCTGCGTGCCCATCGCTCAGCTTGGGCTTCTCGACAGAGACAGGAACTGGCTCCTTGGCTCTGAGGAACTCATGCGGCCGCAGCTGTTCTGTCCTGCAGGGCTCTGCGGTCTTCGGGGTGTCTGGCAGAGAAGAGGCGGCCATGCTGCCTGGTTTATCTGACTCCGCTGCAGTTGGCTGTATTTGTGGCTCTTTGGGAAACAAACAAACAAACAAACATAAATCAGGACGACTAAGCTTAGCTATCTCTATCTCTATATATTAATAAAGTGGAATCTTTGTATGTGGGTTTGTGGATATGTGCCAGTGTTCTGATTGGCTCCCGGCCTCAACATTCTGACAACATGATTGGTTGCCAGTGAGGGAGTATTTGCATAACGCTCTAATTGGCCAGCCAACACGAACATTCCGATATTCTAAAGTGGCAGAGGGGGATAAGGCAAAGGCCTGAGGCCGTCAGGCATGGTGGCAGTTTAAGGCCAAAACACTTTGCGCACCCCAACAATGAGAGAACAACACCAAACTTGCCACACAGAACCCCCAAGACCCCTCTACATCCTGCTGCAATTTGAGGGATGATGGGACTTGAAGTACTATAACTCACTTCCTTAGAGCATTGTGGCCCACACCAATCAGGGCCACACTTGGCACACAGAAGCCCAATGGCCCACTTTACAGCCTGGAGCACTTTAGGGCAAGATGGGCCACGAATGATGGGATTTGCAGTACCTTCACCCAATTCACTTCCCACAGAACATTGAAACCCCTACAAATCACAGACCAGGCCCAAAATTGACAGTAAGGCTTCATTAACTTGATTTTCCCGATTAGGCCTCAGCTCATGGGACACTGTGTATGGCCTGAATCAGGCATGTAGCCGGGGGGTAAGGGGGCTTCAGACCCCCCCCCCCAATTCTCAGGGTGGTCCGCGAAAAGGCCTTACTGGTACATTATTTAAACTGTCATGTTTATTCATATCATGATCTGATCACCATGCTCATTATATCCCACATTCATGGTGTTATTGGGATAACAATACAAAAGGTTTGCTAGGGTAGACCCTCTTCCACCCAGTCTCAGCCCCCCCCCGAACCAAACTCCGCCCCGAATCAACATCCTGGCTACGGCCCTGGCCTGAATTGACAGTAAGGCTTCATTAACTTGATTTTTCTGACTAGGCCTGAATTGACAGTAACCTTCCTTGGCACATAGAGCCCCTATGACCATGCTACATTCTACTGCAGTTTGGAGGAGGGTGGACCATGGATGTTGGGATTTGATGTACCTCCATGGATTATGGGATTTGTAGTACTTTCAAATCCTTCATTCCCCACAGACCACTGTGGCCCAGAACCAAGACCGATAAAGACCAAACTTGGCACACAGAGCCCCCATGACTCACACTCCATCCGATTGCAGTTTAGAAGAGGGCGCACCATGGATGATGGGATTTCAAGTACCTCCACTCACTTCCCAAGCCCGCTGTGACCCTCATCCAGTGACTGATCAGGACCAAACTTGGCACACAAAGCCTCCATGACCCACTTTACATCCTGCTGCATTTTGGAAGAAAATGGACCACGGATGATGGGACTTGAAGTACCTTTACAAATTTCCCGAGACTGCTGCGACCCTCATCCAATGACTGATCAAGACCAAACTTGGCACACCGAGCCCCCATGACCCACTCTACATCCTGGTGCAGTTTGGAGGAGTATGGACCATGGATTCTGGGACTTGAAGGACCTTCACTCACTTTTTGAGACCACTGCAAGCCACATAAACAACTGATAAGGACCAACCTTGCCACGCAATGCCTTTCTCAAATAACTAGCTTGGGGCCGGATCCCCAAGCTAGTAAATAAATAAATACATCTTGTGAATTCACAAAAAAACTAGACTTCAACTAAGAATTGCCCCCCCCACCCCACCCCCACCCCCAAAAGGAGAAAGATTCTAACAAGCGTATTCTAACGATATCTGAAAATGACTTTGTGATGTGCAGATCTACGTTTGTACTCCGTCGGAGCACGACCCTTTGGCTGCTATGTTCGAAGAAAGAACTAAAATACCTACCTTGAGGTAGATGTGGGCTTATCCTTGAGCAGGAGCAAACACTAACTTGCCAAGGCAGCCTGCCTGTCTGCGCAAAGATAAATGACTCAATTTGAGAAGGTATGCTACTCAATGTCACCAAAGCAGCGGGTCCACGATACCGCCGTGTAGGCACATGGTCCTTCTGTTCCTGGCACTTGCCAATTGTCAGGGGTTAGGAAGCAACTGGAGATAATGAGACACGTGGGCATTTTTTTTCCTTTCAATGTTTTTGCCAAGGTTGCTAAAGGCAGAAATCTGAGGTACGCTTGCCCAGAAAGAAGCCTTACAGATAAAGGGACTTCGCAATCGTAAATGTGAGTAAAGATCTTCTAAAAGTTGAATCCCTTACCCAGAATTGCAAAGTACTCCCAAAATTGTCCATTTGGGTGGCTGAAACAGTGACATTTTGCTTATTTATTTTATTTATTTATTTATTTCGATTTATTCATCGCCACTCCCGTCAGGCTCAGGGCGACTTACAAGTGTTAAAAAGACCATAATATACAGATAAAAACACAAGATTAAAACTATACAATTAAAATTATACAATAGTGCGCGGGCACCAGAAGTTACTCCCACGGCCTACGACTACATAGTAAAGGCCTGGGGTTATTTACGGACCGAATGCCTGTACAAACAGAAAGGTCTTACAAGCCTTCCGGAAGGCTAGTAAGTCAGACAATGCGCGAATTGCGGGAGGAAGAGCGTTCCAGAGTACTGGAGCAATGGCACTGAAGGCTCTCCTCCGCGTTGAAGTCAGGTGAAGGGTTTTACAGCTCGGCACCGCAAGAAGGTTAAGGGACTCTGATCGCAGTGGTCTTTCGGGACAATAAAGTGAGAGGCGATCCCTTAGGTACACTGGTTCCCAGACCATTCAAGGCCTTAAAGGTCAAAAACAGCACTTTGAAGGTGATCCGGTGCTTGATTGGAAGCCAGTGCAGTTCACGCAGAACGGACGTAATGTGGCAGCAAGATGGTAAGCCTGCCAACAGCCGAGCGGCAGCGTTCTGCAACAGCTTAAGCTTCCGGATCACTGACAGAGGAAGGCCAATGTAGAGAGCATTACAGTAGTCCAATCTTGAGATGACCGTGGCTTGGACCACTGTGGCTAGGTCATGACGGGACAGGTAGGGGGCCAGCTTCCTCGCCTGCCGGAGATGGTGGAAAGCTACTCCGCTGGCGATGGAGATATGCTTCTCCATCGACAGTTGAGAGTCAAGAGTGACTCCCAGGCTCTTAACAGTTGGCGACGGACATAGCGTTGCGCCGTCCAGGGTTGGAAGCTGGATCTCTCCCATACCCAGACGGCCCAGCCACAGGATCTTCGTCTTAGCCAGATTCACCTTCAACCTACTGGCTTGCAGCCATCCAGTAACGGCTTCAAGGCAACGATGGAAATTATCGGGTACGGAGTCGGGCCGGCCCTCCATCCCCAGAACAAGCTGGGTGTCATCCGCGTATTGGTAGAAGAGTACCCAGAGATAATACCCTAAGTGCTCAGTGCAATGCAAGACCACTACAGGTCATAAGCAAAAATATAAGTCATTTAATAATGTAACCAATTAGGACAATAGTGAGGCAATAGGCCTCCAAAGCAGTACCCACCATTGAAATATCTCTATATAGTGAGAACAAAGCACAAGCCACAGATCCACTGAATGCAATAAGGGGAGATGATACAAGCAATGTAAACATAAATAGAAATGCAAACACATAAACAATAGGGCTCCTCAAATGAAGGTGAAGGGCAGCCCCCTGGAATGCCAGAGTAAGGGGTGAAGCCCCAAAGAATCCAAAACGCCGGTCTGGAGGTGGAAAGAGCAACAAATGCTCGGTCCTGCCTGGGGCAAAGGCCGCCGCTATGCTGCGGCTAGAACCTCCACTTCATGGGGCCTTCCCCTTGAACCTTTGATTATCCATCAGGATGTACATGATGATGCTTCCCATTTGGGTTTGAACAAGCCTCCACCTCACTGAATCGCATCTCGGCGTTGGATTGCCCCCCTCCTTGGATTCTTCCCGACCACCCTGTGCATCCGCTTTTTTCCTACATCTCTGTTGACGACCCCGTCCTTCCCCCATTCGGCATCTCACCGCTGTGGAACGCCGCGCCTGCGCATTCCACACAGGCTGCTTCCTGGTTTGTTGCTCTCATTGTGCTGCCAGGAGTCTCCATCATCTGGGGGGCTTCGGATTTGAATTATTCACAGAGGCATTGGACTCCACCGCAGGGACGCCCTGATCTTGGGTCTCCCGCTTCCTCCTCCTACCCATTGGGGTGAGAGGGTTGCTGCAGCCTTGCCGAGGCACCCGCATAGCGGCGGCCTTTGCCCCAGGCAGGACCGAGCATTTGTTGCTCTTTCCACCTCCAGACCGGCGTTTTGGATTCTTTGGGGCTTCACCCCTTACTCTGGCATTCCAGGGGGGCTGCCCTTCACCTTCATTTGAGGAGCCCTATTGTTTATGTGTTTGCATTTCTATTTATGTTTACATTGCTTGTATCATCTCCCTTATTGCATTCAGTGTATCTGTGGCTTGTGCTTTGTTCTCTCTCTATAGAGATATTTCACTGGTTGGTACTGCTTTGGAGGCCTATTGCCTCACTATTTTCCTAATTGGTTACATTATTAAATGACTTATATTTTTGCTTATGACCTGTAGTGGTCTTGCATTGCACTGAGCACTTAGGGTATTATCTCTGGGTACTCTTCTTCCTATTGTGTTAGACTGTATTCCAGGCACCATAGCCTTATACTTTTTTGTGTGTGTTTTGTATCCGCGTATTGGTGACACTCCAGACCGAAACTGCGTAGCAACTGAGCAAGTGGTCGGACGTAGATGTTACACAATAAAGAGGAGAGGATTGCCCCCTGAGGCACCCCACAAAGTTCAGGGTGCACAAACTTGGTTTCCTGCATAAGATGATTAAAGCATATATTGTGTATGTTAGGGGAAACTACCCTTAAATAAAGAAGAACATCCAAACACAAACAGGATACACAAGTTGAGCATCATCTCATTAGCAAGCAGAGTGTGAAGTGCCGCGTGATGTGGCTGGAAAGAATTCAGAACTCAAGAGGCAAACATGCAGCGTCCAATCTTTAAAAAAAATATTCTTCTACCTCACAACAGCTGCTGTATAGCAAGAATGTGGAAGGTTAAAGAAACAGCAACAATACACAATTGGTTAGTAAAAGTATTAGACGTTAGGAATATGGACCTACTGACCCAAGTTATTGCTGAAAATCGACTCTCAAAAACAAATTGGGATAAAGTTATCAACTACATTAGGAGTATTAAATACAAATACTTGTAAATTTAAAGAAAATCCAAAAGACCATAAAAAATAAGAAAAAATCTTAATGGATGCGGCGGGTAAGGAGTCGGGGCGCAGGTGGGGTGGGAGGGAGGAGGGGCGGGGTGAAGGGGAGTCGGAGTGGGAGGGTGTGTTGGAGGAGGAGGAGGGGCAGGAGAGGAGGAAAAGAGGTGCCGGGGAAAGGGCAGCCCTCCTGCCTCCTCAGGGATCGGGAGAGAACCGGGCAAAGCGAGGAAGGCTCCTTGCCGGCTTTGCTGCCAGGGCCTTCCTCGGCCCGGTCCCGATCCTGGCGGAGGTGGGAGGGAAGCTGCCAGGACAGCGGCGGGGGGTTGCGGAAGGAGGTGGGAGGGGCTGGGGGGAGGGGAGGCGGGTCCCCCTCTTTCACGCCCGCCACTCTTCCTGACCGGGACAGCGGCGGGGGGGCACGGAAGGAGGTGGGAGGTGCTGGGGAGGGGAGGGGGTCCCTCCTCCCTGCAGCCCCCTCCGCTCTTCCTTACCGGGCGGCGGAAGGAGGTGGGAGGGGCTGGGGAGGAGGGGAGAGGTGTCCCCTCCTCCTTCCACGCCCCCCCCCCCCGCCGCTCTTCCTGATCAAAGGAGGAGGCGGCGGAGGCGCTCTGGCTGCCATGTGCGAATGTTCTAAACATTCGCTGGCAGCGGAGAGGCCGGGGTGGGAGTCCAGTTGCCATTTTTTGGGGGATTGTTTTTTGGGGAGTTGGGAGGTACGTAGGTCCGGTTTTTTGGCGTTGTCTGTAGCCAGTGTAATGGTCCAGTCGGTTGTAAAGTTTGGTGTTTCTGCGAGCCATAGTTTCTTTGTCTATATACGACATTAAACGGACTGAGCAAATTTATATATATAGATGTAGTATAGGTCCCGTCATTGGTATGTTTGCGGCGAGGCAACTCACCACGAGTGCAAGTAGGGGAAGGGGGGAGGGAAGAGCTGAGTATATGTATATGTCTTGTATTTGATGTTTGTCTGTCTTGCGAATAAAAACTTAATTTATAAAAAAAAATTACAAAAGGTTTGTTTACAATAATAAGAAATAACTACATTTCTTAATAGTACAGAACTGGCTCTGAGCTACTCTAACACCCACCTAAGGTTTTCAAGAGAGGGAAAAAGTCAAATCGCTACATCTCTCCTGACACACAAGCAGAGAGAGATCTCAAAGCTAGGGTTGCCACCTGTCCCCTATTATATGGGATGTCCCGTATTTTTGCTCTGAATTTTGTGTCCCGTATTTTCAGCTCCTGTCCCATATGGAAAGGACAGGACAGGCATATATACATATATGTATGTATCTGTATACATACACGTATGCATATACATACATGATGCTCCAAAGGGCTATGGCAAACCTTGAAGAAGAAGACGGTATATATATATACACGCTAACGTACTGATGGTACCTTGTTCAACTTAAGCCGTCTGAGGGCTCGCACTAAGACTCTAAACCAGGGGTGCTCATTAGGTAGCTCGGGAGCTACTAGTAGATCTTCGGCCCTCTTCCAGGTGATCTTCAGGCCTCACCAGCCGGATGGGGCGCTTCTGCCATGCACGCGCACACCCTGCGCGCACGTGCGCTCCTGCTGCTGGCTTCCGCTTTTGCAGTGCTTCTTTCACCTGCGGGGCATTGCAGGAAGAAGGAAGCACGAGGCAGGGCCTCTGGAGGGAGCGCCCTGCCTCTCTCCCGTCCAGAAGCAGCTGTGCAGCCTCCGTTGCCGACGAGACAGGCAGGGCGGAGCGCTCCCTCTGGATGCCCCGCCTCGTGCTTTCTCCTTCCTGCAATGCCCCGCAGGTGGAAGAAGCGCTGGGCGGGCGGAAAACAACAACAGGAGCACGCGCGGTGGCAAGAGCGTGTGGCGGCGGGAGCGCATGACGGGCGGGGGCAGATAGATTTTTTGGACTTGGTTGATTTAAGAGTAGCTCGCATGCTGAAAAAGTGTGAGCACCCCTGCTCTAAACTATCTAGTCCGTGAGCTGCTTTTTGCTGACGATGCTGCCCTTGTCGCCCATTCAGAAGCAGCCCTGCAGCGCCTGACATCCTGCTTTGCAACAGCTGCAGAGGTGTTTGGGCTGGAAGTCAGCCTGAAGAAAACGGAGGTCCTCTACTAGCCCGCACCACAGGAAGAACACCATCACCCCCACGTCAGCATAGGTGAATCTGTGCTTAAGTCCGTTTAGCAGTTCACCTCCCTGGGAAGCATCATCTCTTCAGATGCCAAGATTGATAAAGAGATAGATCTCAGATTAGCAAAGGCATAGAGTGCATTCGGAAGGCTTCACAAAAGAGTCTGGAGCAAAAGCACCTGAGGCAAAGCACCAAAATAAGTATGTACAGAGCTATCGTACTGTCTATTCTCCTCTATGGGTCTGAAACATGGGTCACCTATTGCCAACACCTACGACTCCTCAAACACTTTCATCAGCGCTGTCTTGACACAATCCTAAATGTACACTGGACCGACTGTGTGACGAATGTTGCTGTCCTTCAGCAAGCAGGGATCATCAGCATTGAGGCCATGCTATGGAGAACACAGCTGCGCTGGGCAGGGCACGTCTCTAGGATGGAGGACCACCGCCTCCCAAAGATACTACTCTACGGTGAACTCGCCACGGGTCAGCGCAAGAGAGAAGTAATAAATAAATAAATAAATAAAAGAGTCACAGGAGGTAAGCAAGTCTACCAGGGATGTTTTTCAAGCTCAAGAAGCCTTAAGCAAACGCAAGAGTCCCGTGTACAGCCACTTACCAGGTTGAGCAATGCCGGGGCTGTCCTGCGGGGAGCTTTTCGCTGATGCTGCCATGGAGGCACTTTTTTGTTTCATGGCATGGAACATCTCCACTAGCTTTTCTTTATCTACGAGATAGAAAGGAAGCGCATGTGGGGAACTTTTCCCAGTGGTCGAATGAGAAAAGGACCATATCCACAGAACCTAAAGAAAGCAATCCCTCGGTTTATGTTACCATTGTGCCTTTGAGATGTAACTGTAATGCTTAGTTCTGTGCATCAGTTGCTTTTCAAAAAGTTAATCAAAGTGGACCTATGACTGTGGTCAACAGAATCCAGCCATTCCATAATGCCTGTGCTCAGGGTTGAGACACCGGGGTGTCGCAGGGCGGTGTCAGGCGGTCACCAATGACCATAAGAAAACACAGTATTTTCAGTTGGGTTGTGGGGGTTGTGTGTGGGAAGTTTGGCCCAATTCTATCGTTCACAATGCTCTAAGTGAACTATAAATCCCAGCAACTACAACTCCCAAATGTCCAGGACTATTTTCCCCAAACTCTACCAGTGATCACATGGCCCAGATCCATAATTATATGTTTGAGTCCTCAGTGCGCTCTGGATATAGGTGAACCACAACTCCAAAATTCAAGGTCAAAGCCCACCAAACCCTCCCAGTATTTTTTTTTGGTCATGGGAGTTGGTGGGATTTATAGTTCACCTACAATCACAGAGCATTCTGATCTCCACCAACGATGGAATTGAACTAAACTTGGCACACGCCAAGTTTAGTTCAATTCCATCGTTGGTGGAGATCAGAATGCTCTGTGATTGTAGGTGAACTATAAATCCCACCAACCACAATCTATCTATCTATCTATATAATAAAAGTCAGTATTTGCGGCGGTGTGGAGGTGCGGAGGGAGGAATATGTGCCAGCGTTTCGATTGGTTACCACTGTGGGATTATTTGCATAAAGGACACTGATTGGCCAGCCTCAGAACTCCGACACTGTAAGGCACCAGATAGAGGGCATTGGTTGCCACTGAGAGAAAAATTGCATAAAGGACTCTGATTGGCCAACAAAACAGAATGCAACTGAATGCTTGAGTTAGCCAAATGACAGGTTTTTTTCCGTTGGAAATTGAATGTTCGTTTTCTGGGAGGTGCGGAGGTGCCAAGGAATATGTGACAGTGTTTCGATAGGTTGCCACTATGGGATTATTTGCATAAAGGACTCTGATTGGCCAGCCTCAGAACTCCAACATTCTACGACCCCAGTCAAAGGGGATTGGTTGCCACTGAAATGGTATTTGCACAAAGGACTCTGATTGGCCATCCACATTCCAACATTCTAAGATGACTGAGAGGGAAAAGGAAAGGCCTCGGGCAGTCAGACACTGCGGCCCACAGCAGTGACGGATCAGGACCAAACTTGGCACACAGGGGCCCAATGGCCCACTTCACAATGTGACCCTCACCCAATGACCAATACAGACCAGACTTAGCACACAGAGGCCCCTTGACCCACTCAACACCCTGGTGCTGTTTCAAGGAGGATGTACCACAGATGATGGGACTTGAAATACCTTCACTCACCTTCCGAGACCGCTGCAACCCTCATCCAGAGAATGATCAAGACCAAATGTGACACACAGAGTATATGCAAAGATTATGCAAAGTTACAGAATGCAGGCTGTGAGGGAGATTCTGGCCTTTGTCGCTACCACTGCTGCCAAGCCAAGACATACCTTTCCTTTTCTCAGCAGTGATGTGTGTTAAGTTGAAGGTAGTCAGAAACCTCTTTTTCTCCTCGAAGTTGGGGCTGCAGTTCATCTCATCCGGGCTGTAACGTGTCGAAAGCACGAACCGTGGAGAAGGCGTCCGGCGCTTATTCTGGACCGTCGGTGGGGAAGGACTCCTTTCTCGCAGCATTCGCCGCCTCTTCCTCCGTTTCTGGACCAGCAGTTCCGCCTTCTGTTGCTGAGTGGTCAGCCCAAAGAGCTGCAAGAACTCCAGTTTCTTGAAGGAAGGGGAAACTTCTTTTACTAACGTGCTTCTATCATTAGATCATAGACATATCAATGACTCTGGAAACGAGGCAGGTTGTTAATGGCTTCTCCTCAGGCATGACATTATTTGGCCCCCAAATGCCCAAGAGAGACTTACTGAGGGCCACGCAGAAACCCAACTTACTTCCGAAGAGGTGTCCAGCTTCAAAGGAGGCTGCTCTGCAACGCATCGTAGGTGGGCTCGCACTTCCTCCTCATCGCTCTCATCGTAGGAGTCGTCTAGATCGTAATAGTAACCTGTGTGCACAAGGGAGGAAGGCAAAGGTGAAGCCTCAACTCAGGCATGGGCTAACTTTCTAACTTGAGGGCTGCATGACGGGCCTGAGCAGGGTGGGCGGGCTGGGAGAGAGGGATTGGGTTCCCCTCAAGCCCTTTCGCCGCCCTTTCCTCGCCTTCCTCTTCTCTTTCAGAGGAAAGATGGGAAACATCTGGATCCCAAAAGGGTTGGCCTTGGTCAGGATGAGATGGTGATCGGGTAGGCTTCCCATATGTCCCGTATTCTAAGGGACGTCCCTTCTTCCGGCCCTAAAATTTGTGTCCCTTATTTTCAGGCCCTGTCCCTTATTTTTGACTAGCAGGACAGGACTGGGCGGGGTTGACCAGAGGAAGGTGCGCGCTGCGGTTTCCATGGCAATGCCTGCCCGGGGATTCCAACTCGCAGGGCAGCCTGCGTCCCCGTTGGAAGGAAGAGGCCATACAGGACTAGTAGACCAGTGTTTCCCAACCTTTTTTGAGCCGCAGCACACTTTTAACATTAAAAAAATTCGGGGGCACACCACCAACCAAAATGACACAAAATGACACTCTAACACAGTAAAGAACGGTTGGGGGATGGTGGCCTTCTGGGAGCACCTGCTGGGAGTGCCAAAGCCAGGGAGGGGGCGGAGCCAGGCTGCACCATGCCCCGCCTCCTACCCCTGGCTTTACCTCTCCCAGCAGCTGCTCCAGCCTTGAGGGGGCAATGCCAAGCCAGTGGTGCCAGAGCCAGCACAATGCTGGCTTGGCACTGTCCCCTCAAGGCTGGAGCAGCTTCTGGGAGTGCCGAAGCCAGGTGAGGGGCAAGGCCAGGCTGCGCCATGCCCCATCCCTTCCCCCCAGCTTCAGCTCTCCTACAGAGGAGGAGCATGAGCGGTGGACGGACTTCAGTGGGCGGGGCTCCTCCACGCGGCTTCAGCGAGCGAGGGGCAAGAGTCATGGTGGGAGTCATGGCGGATTGGAGGCTGGCTGGGGAAACGGCCGAAGGAGGCGGCACCCCGGTCCCCCCTTCTTTTTCTTCACCACTGCCCGGCCGTTCCTCCTCCCCCAAGCAGCAGGAGTTCGGCAGGAGGGGGGAGGAAGGGGGGCAGAGAGCTTTTCTCGCGGCACAGCAGGAGGTCCGTCACGGCACACTAATGTGCCACGGCACACTGGTTGAGAAAGACTGTAGTAGACTAATTAACCATTACCCAAGGGGGATGTTGGATCATGTTGGATAAAGATAGTTTCTGGTTGCTTGAGAGTTACTCTTAAAATAGGCCTAGCTGTGCATCCCAATACTATACAATGCTGTGTATCCCATACTATACTATACCATTAACTATTGACATAATAATCATGAAAATGTACTGTCTTATCAAATTTATTTTATTTTAATTCTTAGACAGTGCCCTTTTAAAGTCAGCAAAGTCAAGGACTAAATACAGATGGAGAATATAAGGTAGCTCTAATAGTGTTTTTTCTGCATGACAAAACATGCAGAAACATACCATGTCCTGTTAAGAGGGTGCAAGTCAGCTTCTTTTGTGAGTTTCAATCATTATCTTATTCTGTTAATAAAACCATTTCTACCTAATGTTTGAGTTTCAAGTTTTCAATGAAGTGTCCCTTATTTTTGTGGAAAATCCCGTAAATGTCCCTTCTTTCTTATATCAAAAAATGGCAACCCTATGATCGGGAGAGAACAGGTCTGTCCATGAGACCCCGTCTTGCCTACTCCTGATATAGACTCATAGAATCCTAGAGGTGGAAGAGACCCCCAAGGGCCACCCAGTCCAACCCCCTGCCATGCAGGAAGGCACAATCAAAGCACTCCCGAGAGATGGCAGCCTCTGCGGAAAAACCTCCAGAGAAGGAGACTCCGCCACACTCCCAGGCAGCCCGGGCCACTCTCCAACAGCTCTTACTCCCAGGAAGTCCTTGCTCATCTTGCCAGTTGAGTCACTCTCCCTGCCATTTGAAGCCATTGCTCCCTTCTTGTCTCTGGAGCAGAAGAAAGTTATCTCCCCCCCAATGGGACACCCTTTGAAATTCAGAAACATGGTTCACATGTTCCCTCTCTACCTTTCTCTTCACCAGGAGGAAAAGAGGAAGGAAAAAGAGAAGAAAGGAAGGGATGGGAGGGAGGGAGAAAACAGAGATGGATGGATGGAAGGGAGGGAGGGGAGAGACGGAGGGAGGGAGGGAGGAAAGAGATGGATGGGTGGAAGAAAGGCAAAGGAGAGGGAAGGAGGGAGGAATGAAAGGGAGGGAAGGGAGGGAGGAAAGAGATGGAAGGAAAGAAGGAAGGCAAAGGAGAGAGGGAAGGAGGGAGGAAAGGAAAGGAAGGGAGGGAGGAAAGAGATGGATGGAAGGAAGGAAGGAAAGAAGGAAGGCAAAGGAGAGAGGGAAGGAGGGAGGAAAGGAAAGGAAGGGAGGGAGGAAAGAGACTGATGGAAGGAAGGAAGGTGAAGGAGAGAGGGAAGGATGGAGGGAAGGAAGGAAAAAAGAGGAGGGGGAGGAAAGAGAGATGGAAGGAAGGAAAGAAGGCAAAGGAGAGAGGGAAGGAGGGACGGAAGGGAGGAAAGAGATGGATGGAAGGAAGGAAGGTGAAGGAAAGAGATGGAAGGAAGGAAGGAAAGAAGGAAGGCAAAGGAGAGAGGGAAGGAGGGAGGAAAGGAAAGGAAGGGAGGGAGGAAAGAGATGGAAGGAAGGAAGGAAGGAAAGAAGGAAGGCAAAGGAGAGAGGGAAGGAGGGAGGAAAGGAAGGGAGGGAAGGGAGGGAGGAAAGAGATGGAAGGAAGGAAGGAAAGAAGGAAGGCAAAGGAGAGAGGGAAGGAGGGAGGAATGAAAGGGAGGGAAGGGAGGGAGGAAAGAGATGGAAGGAAGGAAGGAAAGAAGGAAGGCAAAGGAGAGAGGGAAGGAGGGAGGAAAGGAAAGGAAGGGAGGGAGGAAAGAGATGGATGGAAGGAAGGAAGGAAAGAAGGAAGGCAAAGGAGAGAGGGAAGGAGGGAGGAAAGGAAAGGAAGGGAGGGAGGAAAGAGACTGATGGAAGGAAGGAAGGTGAAGGAGAGAGGGAAGGATGGAGGGAAGGAAGGAAAAAAGAGGAGGGGGAGGAAAGAGAGATGGAAGGAAGGAAAGAAGGCAAAGGAGAGAGGGAAGGAGGGAGGAAGGGAGGAAAGAGATGGATGGAAGGAAGGAAGGTGAAGGAAAGAGATGGAAGGAAGGAAGGAAAGAAGGCAAAGGAGAGAGGGAAGGAGGGAGGAAAGGAAAGGAAGGGAGGGAGGAAAGAGATGGAAGGAAGGAAGGAAAGAAGGAAGGCAAAGGAGAGAGGGAAGGAGGGAGGAAAGGAAGGGAGGGAGGGAGGGAGGGAGGAAAGAGACTGATGGAAGGAAGGAAGGTGAAGGAGAGAGGGAAGGATGGAGGAAAGGAAGGAAGGAAGGAAAAAAGAGGAGGGGGAGGAAAGAGAGATGGAAGGAAGGAAAGAAGGCAAAGGAGAGAGGAAAGGAGGGACGGAAGGGAGGAAAGAGATGGATGGAAGGAAGGAAGGTGAAGGAGAGGGAAGGAAGGAAGGAAAGGGAAAGGGAGAGAGAAAAGAGAGATGGAAGGAAAGACAAAAGGGAGGGAAGGAGAAAAGGGTGGAAGAGAATGGAGGGGGAGGAAAGAGATGGAAAAAGATGGAAGGAGGGAGGAGGGAAGGAAGAAGGAAGGAAGGTGAAAGAGAGAGGGAAGGAGGGGGGAAAGCAAGGACAAAAGGGTGGAAGGGAAGGGAGGGAGGAAAGAGAGATGGAAGGAAAGACAAAAGGGAAGGAAGAAGAAAGGAAAGAGAGGAAGAAGGCTACGACAGAGAGAGGAGAGCCTGAGAAAGAGCCCGAGGGGCCAAATCCGACCCCTGAGCCTGGGTTTGCCCCTACCTGCTCTAACTGAATGCCCCCCAAACAGCTTTCTTTCTTTTTTGCTCGTACTGATCCACCTCAACCCGACCACAAGAACCGTTTGCTTCAGGCTGAGTTGTTCTCAGGGAAGGCTGGATAAATTGCTATCAGTGTTCTACGCTCGTGGAAGAAGATCAAGGGCAAACCCAGACCCCACGGCAACCAGGGCAACAGGCCACTTCCGCTACATTACGAAAGGTAACATGCTGGCTCTGCAGGTAGGTATGCATATGGAAAAGTAGGTACAGCAATACAGCAGCCAACGCCATTGCTAGCTGGCCCGGAGGTCCTAAAGGGTCAGTGGGGTCAAGCCCGGATTACCCATAAGGCCACCCTAGGCCATGGCCTAGGGTGGCAGCCATGGGGGCGGCAGGTCCGGACCCCCCAAAATTAATTTTTTTTTTAAAAAAAGTTCGATTTTTGGGTGCTCCTGCGCCTGTGCATGGAGCGCCATAGGCCCTAGGGCCTCTGACACGGCTCCCCACCGCCCCCTCCTCGCTCGCGTCGGCCCCGCCCCTCCTTCCTTCAGTGAAAGATGAAACTTTTTTTTAATTATTTTTATTTTTGGGGGTCTGGACCTGCCCCTCCCCCATGGCTGCCACCCTAGGCCATGACCTAGGGTGGCCTTATGGGTAATCCGGGCCTGACCCCACTGACCCTTTTGGACCTCCGGGCCAGCTAGCAATGGAGTTGGCTGCTGTATTGCTGTACCTACTTTTCCATGTGCATACCTACCTGCAGAGCCGGCATGTTACCTTTCGTAATATAGCGGAAGTGGCCTGTTGCCCTGCTTGGCATGGGGTCTGGGTGCGCCCTTGATCTTCTCTGAAGGAAGGAGGGGCAGGGCCGATGCCGACGCGAGTGAGGAGGAGGCGGAGGGAAGTCCCGCGGCCCCCTCCTCGCTCGCGTCCGTCGCCCCTCCTTCCTTCAGTGAGGAGGAAGGAGGGACCCCCCGCAAGCGCCCCCACCCCCCGAGGCAGGGGTGGTGCTTCCAGAGTGTGGCCTAGGGCGCCACGAACAGTGAACCCAGGCCTGAGTGGGGTTGCCAAAGGAGAAGAAGATGCATTCAGGACAGAACAGGCTGGGCCAGCGCCCAATGAGCCGCTACCAATGGAAAACCACCGAACAACACGGCACGGATGCTTTTACCGCCTGCATACTCGCACTCCCTCAACTAACTGCTCTCTCAACTAAGTGCTTTGCTTTCCTCCATTCTACAAATCCTACTCTGGTTGTACATTCCAGATTAATATTTAAAGCTGCTTTATTAGCCTTGGCTCATCATTTATTAATTGGGCCTGCCTTGGCGGCAGGATTTACGCAGCAGCGCGAACTGGGGTGTTCAAGGCGATTTGCAAACTCGGGAGGGAGAGCGAGGGAGCGCGTTTCTGTTTGCGAGGAGCAATTAGTTCCCCGACAGCAACGTGACCCCAGCTATTAGGGCTTTGATGGAAGCTCAAAGGCTACTCCCCACTAATTTCACATGTACTAGGCACTAGGCATTCAACTCTGGTGTTGTTAACACATGGGAAACGAAGCAACAAGCCCTGGAAAGCCTTCACAAAAACCAAGAAGTAGCATTTAGCCCTCAAGAACTAAGAACCACGTGCCCATCACTTTTAGGTGCATCTTCACTGTAGAAGTAATGCAGTTTATTTATTTATTATTATTTATTTCGGGTTATTAGTCGCCACTCCCGTCAGGCTCGGGGCAACTTCCATATGCTAAAAACGCCATAAAACACGATAAAACATCAAGATTAACATCCATACTTAAAAACTATATAGTAACGCACACCAAGATTACTCCTGTGGCATACGGCTACGTGGTAGAAGGCCTAGAGTTGTTTACTGACCAAATGCCTGCACAAACAGAAAGGTCTTACAAGCCTTTCTGAAGCCAGAGGGGGGCGGAGCCAGGTTGTGCCAAGCCCCGCCCCCTCCCCCGGCTTCAGCTCTACCAGCAGCTTCTCCAGCCTGGAGGAGGGCAGGGCTAAGCCAGCCTTGTGCTAGCTGTGCCACCACTGGCTTGGCACTGCCCTCCTCAAGCCTGCAGAAGCTGCTGGTAGCGCTGAAGCCAGAGGGGGGCAGAGCCAGGCTGCACCAAGCCACGCCCCTCCCCAGCTTCAGCTCTACCAGCAGCTTCTGCAGCCTGGAGGAGGGCAGGGCTAAGCCAGCCTTGTGCTAGCTGTGCCACCACTGGCTTGGCACTGCCATCCTCAAGCCTGAAGAGCTGCTGGTAGAGCTGAAGCCAGAGGGGCGGAGCCAGGCCACGCCAAGCCACGCCCCCTCCCCCAGCTTCAGCTCTACCTGCAGCTTCTCCAGCCTGGAGGAGGGCAGGGCTAAGCCAGCCTTGTGCTAGCTGTGCCACCACTGGCTTGGCACTGCCCTCCTCAAGCCTGCAGAAGCTGCTGGTAGCGCTGAAGCCAGAGGGGGGCAGAGCCAGGCCGCCAAGCCACGCCCCTCCCCAGCTTCAGCTCTACCAGCAGCTTCTCCAGCCTGGAGGAGGGCAGGGCTAAGCCAGCCTTGTGCTAGCTATGCCACCACTGGCTTGGCACTGCCATCCTCAAGCCTGAAGAAGCTGCTGGTAGAGCTGAAGCCAGAGGGGGCGGAGCCAGGCCACGCCAAGCCCCGCCCCTCCCCAGCTTCAGCTCTACCAGCAGCTTCTCCAGCCTGGAGGAGGGCAGGGCTAAGCCAGCCTTGTGCTAGCTGTGCCACCACTGGCTTGGCACTGCCCTCCTCAAGCCTGCAGAAGCTGCTGGTAGCGCTGAAGCCAGAGGGGGGCAGAGCCAGGCCGCGCCAAGCCACGCCCCCTCCCCAGCTTCAGCTCTACCAGCAGCTTCTGCAGCCTGGAGGAGGGCAGGGCTAAGCCAGCCTTGTGCTAGCTGTGCCACCACTGGCTTGGCACTGCCATCCTCAAGCCTGAAGAAGCTGCTGGTAGAGCTGAAGCCAGAGGGGGGCGGAGCCGGGCCGCACCAAGCCACGCCCCCTCCCCAGCTTCAGCTCTACCAGCAGCTTCTCCAGCCTGGAGGAGGGCAGGGCTAAGCCAGCCTTGTGCTAGCTGTGCCACCACTGGCTTGGCACTGCCCTCCTCAAGCCTGCAGAAGCTGCTGGTAGCGCTGAAGCCAGAGGGGGGCAGAGCCAGGCCATGCCAAGCCACACCCCCTCCCCATCTTCAGCTCTACCAGCAGCTTCTCCAGCCTGGAGGAGGGCAGGGCTAAGACAGCCTTGTGCTAGCTATGCCACCACTGGCTTGGCACTGCCCTCAAGCCTGGAAAACCTGCTGGTAGCGCTGAAGCCAGAGGTGGGCGGAGCCAGGCCGTCCCAAGCCCCGCCCCCTCCCCGCCTTCAACTCTACCAGCAGCTGCCCCAGCCTTGAAGGAGGAGGGCCAAGCCAGCCTTGTGCTAGCTATACCACCCTTGGCTTGGCACTGCCATCCTCAAGCCTGGAGAAGCTGCTGGTAGCTATGCCAGCCACGTGCCAAGCCCCTCCCTGGCTTCAGCTCTGCAGCTTCTCCAGCCTTCAGGGCCAAGCCAGCCTTGAGGTAGCTATGCCACCACTGGCTTGGCACTGCCATCCTCAAGCCTGGAGAAGCTGCTGGTAGCGCTGAAGCCAGAAGAGGGCGGAGCCAGGCCGCCCCAAGCCCCGCCCCCTCCCCTCTCCAGCCTTGAGGAGGTAGGTAGATCTTTCTGACTCGGTTTTATTATAAGTAGCTCGCATGCTGAAATAGTGTGGGCACCCCTGCTCAAGAGAGAGCCTATGGACTGACCTTTCTCTTGGGCCTCCCTCCGTCTCTTCTCCTCCAGGTCCAGTTTGCTGACCAGCTTCCGGTGCTGTTGCAAGAATTCGTCGTAAACATACATGGGGTCGTGGCCCCGGAGTAAAGAATGCCTATAAGGCGAGGCGGTTTTACTGGTCAAGGTGTCAACTAGCGGTCCAGTCTGCGAATGGGCTGCCCTTTGCTGGTTCAAAATGCTTTGCGTGGACTTCTCCAGTTCGGCTAAGAAGGGTCCGTGGGCAAAGCCGCTATGTTCCAAACCTCCAGGCTCTCTGGCCGGCGGATACTTGTCCAAGGCGTCTTTTTTCCTGGTGCCTTCCTCCGCTTTCTCTGGACAATACACCCGCTCCACTTTCACCAGGGGGATGGCTTGCCTGCTGGGCTCATACTGGCTGGCATGGCTTTGGAGAGGGTGGCTTTCCTGCACCCTTCGGGGTTCGGTGTTGTTGTCAATCAAGGAGACGGGGTTCCAGAGGGAGGTGGGGACAGAATGGTGCTGCGGCTTCGGGGAGATGAGGGGAGGGGGACCTCCAAAATGCTGCGGTTGGTCTCGGCTACTCGCCTCAGGGCGGTTTGGTCCCAACCTGTATAAAGGGGAGAAATGCAGAAATTACACTCAGCACAAGAGCAGCCTTGCAGGGGGCGCCAGGTACTATTTATTTATTTATTTGTCATGTATCTATACCGCCCCTCTCAGCCCAAAGGCGACTCAGAACAGTTTACACAAGGCAGTCTCTGCCCTTCAATCAAAAACACGAGTAACAAAACAATGACCATATAACAACAATTAACAATTAAAAACATACAATTGCAGCCTCAGCGTCATGTTGAAATCAGTTTCCGTCACATCGTCGTCATTCCATATATCTAATTAAACCGTTATATTTCATCAGCAAATGCCTGCTCAATTAGCCAGGTCTTGACTTCCTTGCGGAATGTCAGGAGGGAGGGGGCCGATCTGATGTCACTAGGGAGGGCGTTCCAAAGCCGAGGCGCCACCACTGAGAAGGCCCTGTCTCTCGTCCCTGCCAATTGTGCCTGCGAAGAAGGCGGGACCAAGAGCAGGGCCTCTCCAGATGATCTTAAACATCTCGATGGTTCATAGGGAGAGATGCGTTCGGACAGGTACGTTGGACCAGAACAGTTTAGGGCTTTAAAGGCTAAAGCCAGCACTTTGAATTGTGCCCGGTAGCAAACTGGCAGCCAGTGGAGCTGGCGCAACAGGGGAGTTGTACGCTCTCTGAATGCCGCTCCTGTTATCAACCTGGCTGCTGTCCGTTGGACTAGTTGCAGCTTCTGAACAGTCTTCAAAGGCAAACCCACGTAGAGAGCATTGCAGTAATCTATACGGGATGTAACCAGAGCGTGGACCACCGTGGCCAAGTCAGACTTCCCAAGGTACGGGCACAGCTGGCACACAAGTTTTAACTGTGCATAAGCTCCCCTGGTCACCGCTGAAACCTGGGGCTCCAGGCTCAGCGATGAGTCCAGGATCACACCCAGACTGCGAACCTGCGTCTTCAGGGGGAGTGTAACCCCGTCAACACAGGCTGTAACCCTATGCCCTGTTCGGCCTTTCGACTGACCAGTTGGTGACCTGCGGTGGCTCATCGCCCTGGCAACCCGGAAGACTTGATCGTCTTCCAGGTCGCCAGGGCGATCAGATGCCTCAGGTCGCCGACTGCTCCTGCTGCAGGCCTGGATTGCCTCCCGGGATGGCAGGCACTCCAAATCTGGGATGGCAGGCATCCCATGGCAGGGCGATCAGCTGGGGAATGGCTGGGGGCGAGAGCGGGCGGAGGCCTGCAGCCTTCGATGGTCCGCTGCTCTGCTCTGCTCCGGCTGGGACCGCTTTGTCATCCTCTGGGCTGGGTCCATTGGGCCATTCTTCCTCTCTTGAGGATGTCAGGCTCCATCTTGGTTCGCACCTTGTCTTCTTGAATTTCATTTTATTTTATTTTAGTGGTTTTTATTATTATTTTATAATAATTTTATTATAATAATATAATAAATAATATAATATAATGTTATATATTATAATTTCAATATATTATAATGTCTATATATATACTATAATATAATAATTATGATATTAATACTAATATATGAATGTTAATATTAATGATGTGTAATAAATAGTAAATATAGTAAGTAAATAAATAAATAATGTAGATAAGAATGTAGTTCAGCCTTTAGGTGCGGCCCTCCATAATATTCTTTGGCTCTTGTGTGGCCCCTTGGAAAAAATAATTGCCCACCCCTGGGTTAAACCCTTGTGCTGGCAAGACTGCTAACCGACAGGTCAGCCTTTTGAATCTGGGGAGAGCGGATTTGAACTGCTGACCTGTTGGTTAGCAGTCCTGCCAGCACATGAGACTCGTGCGCCAGCTCCGCCCGTACCTTGGGAAGTCTGATCTGGCTACGGTCGTCCACGCTCTGGTCACATCCCGAATAGATTACTGCAACGCACTCTATGTGGGGCTGCCTTTGAAGACAGTTCGGAAATTGCAATTAGTCCAGCAGGCGGCAGCCAAATTACTAACGGGAGCTACATACAGGGAGCACACCACCCCTGTTGTGTCAGCTCCACTGGCTGCCTGTCCAATTCCGAGCTCAATTCAAAGTGCTGGTTTTGACCTTTAAAGCTCTATACGGTTCTGGCCCAGCTTACTTGTCCGAACGCATCAGCCGCTACGTCCCACCTCGCAATCTAAGATCATCCGGGGAGGCCCTGCTCTCGCTCCCGCCGACTTCTCAAATGCGGCTGGTGGGGACGAGGGACAGGGCCTTCTCGGTGGTGGCTCCCCGTCTGTGGAATGCGCTCCCTATTGAGGTACGGTCCACCTCATCCCTCCTGGCATTCAGGAAAAAGGTAAAATCCTGGCTTTGGGACCAGGCGTTTGCACACCAGCACTAGGCAGCATGTCAGATGGGGATTTTAATGGAAATGGATGAAGAGGGCCAATGTTTTTCTGGATTGAATATTGTTTTAACTTGGAATGACTGTGTATGATGCTGTTGAAACTGTATTTTAATGTATCTTAATGTATTCTAATTGTTGTGGGGTTTTGGGGTTTTATGCTGTTGTGATGTGGGCATTGAATTGTGCCGTACTGTAAGCCGCTCTGAGTCCCCCCTCGGGGGTTGAGAAGAGCGGGGTAAAATCCTGAAATAAAAATAAATAAATAAATAAATAAACAGATGGGAGCGGGTTGAGCTCCCATCTGTCAGCTCCAGCTCCCCATGCAGCGACATGAGAGAAGCCTCCCACAAACATCAAAAACATCCGGGCATCTCCTGGGCAACGTCCTTGCAGACACTCTTACATCAGAAGTGACTTGCAGTTTCTCAAGTTGCTCCTGACATGGGAAAAAATAATATTGCATAGTGAGCTGAAAAAATCAGAAGGGCCGTTCTTCCCTTGATCCACGGGAGGGAGCTCGACCAAGACCAAGACGCACATTGACGCCTGTTTGGAATCTGGAATTGAAGTGACATCTAGCGGTTTTTTACAATTAATGCAGAAGGATAGCAAGAGTCACACCTCTCGACTCTTGGGCGATTTCTCACTTCTACCGCACCCTTCTATGTATTGATTTACCAGTGCTACTCCCTTCCCTTTCTTTCACCGTTGCTCCATGTATGGAGGTGGAGGAAAGGTCAATGTGGTTGTCTGTCCTTTCACTGCCTTGGCCTTCCCTCCCTAGCCTGCAAGATCAGGGGCGGACTAAGGTAATTTAAAATGGTAAGCGGACATTATTTTGGCGCCCCCTCGCTCTCCGGCCTCGTAGAGCGTGCGCATGCACACCAGGCGCGCATGCGCTGGGCCAGGTAGTTCTGCGGGTACGCCATTGCTGCGGAGGGACTCCAGATGGACCGAGATACCAAGGAGCCATTCTCTCACCCCCCTTATTCAACATCTGCATGCAACCTCTTGCTCAGCTGGTCCGAGACTTCGGGTTAGAGTGTTATCAAAACGCCGATGACACCCAACTTATCCTGAAGATGGCTGGTCAACCAGACACAGCGCCGTGCAATCTCCATCAGTGCCTGGAGGTCGTTACCAGATGGCTTCGGTCTAGCAGGCTGAAAGTGAACCCTGCAAAAACGGAGATCCTTTGGCTGGGTCCCCGAGTGGTGGGACCATCAAATTACCGACCCTAGACGGCGAGACCTTGCGCCCGTCACCTCGAGTGAAGAGCCTGGGTGTCCAATTAGACTCTCGATTGACGATGGAAGCCCAGTTGTCCACCATCAGTAGAACAGCCTTCTTCCACCTGCGTCGTATTTGTTTTAAAAAATGGCAATCTTCGGGCGCTTCTGTGCCTGCGCGCGGAGCGCCATACAATCCTGAAGCACTGCGCATGCCGCGCCGGCACCTTCCTTCCGCTTCCGTGAGCGTAGCGGCTTGAGGAGAGACTGGGAGGGAGGAGCCGAGCGAGGAGGAGAGTGCAGCGGGGGGGGGGGTTCCAGGCCGGCTCTGACACGGCTTCCCTCCACTCTGCGCCTCTTCCTCCTCGCTCGCACCGGGCGCCCCTCCCTCCTTCACTCAAGGATGGAGGGGCACCCGGCGCGAGCGAGGAGGAAGAGGCGGAGAGCGGACGGAAGCCACGTCAGAGGGCCTCTGACGTGGCTTCCCTCCGCCTCTTCTTCCTCACTCGCACCGGGCACCCCTCCTTCCTTGAGTGAAGGAAGGAGGGGAGCCCGGCGCGAGAGAGGAGAAGGAGGCGGAGAGCGGAGGGAAGCCGCGTCAGAGCCGGCCTGGAACCCGCCCCCCGGGCAGTGCTTCAGGATTGTATGGCGCTCTGCGCACAGGCGCAGAAACGCCCGAAGATCGCCTTTTTAAAAAACATTTTTTCCCCCAAAAAGTACATTTTTTTAAAAAAATTGGGGGGTCTGGATTTGCCGCCCCCCATGGCTGCGCTCATAGGCCCTGGCCTAGTGTGGCCTTATGGATGATCCGGGCCTGAGTGTTGTTCTTTCTTTACTGTTATGATTTTAGAGTTTTTAAAATACGGGTAGCCAGCTTGCGTTCATTTTCATGGTTCCTCCTTTCTATTGAGACTGTCCACGTGCTTCTTGCAGATTTCAACGTCTTCTCTGTGTAGTCTGACGTGATAGTTGTTAAGAGTGGTCCAGCATTTCTGTGATTCTGGAACATGGCCATACAGCCCAGAAAATTCACAACAACCTAATAAATTCTGACTGAGGTATTTGGACCACATCTAATAAACTGACAATGACCACACTTCCAACACTATTTTATTATCTAATGCTATTGTGTTGTGGTAAGTTGCTCTGAGAGGGATCTATTCTGGAAAGGCAACCAGTTACAATCCCAACTGACGATGGAGCTCGAGAGGGGGAGTGTGTCCCTGTTGGTTCTGCTGGACCTCTCAGTGGCCTTCGATACCGTCGACCCCGGTATCCTTCTGAGCCGCCTCGCAGGAATGGGCCTTGGAGGTACTGCTTTGCAGTGGCTCCAGTCCTTCCTCGAGGGTCGTTCCCAGTAGGTGTTGCTAGGGGACTCCTGCTCGACCCCATGGCCATTGCACTGCGGGGCCCCGCAGGGTTCAATACTGTCCCCTATGTCAGGGCTGTCCAACTGGCGGCCCCGGGGCCGGATCCGGCCCCGTAGCCTGTTGGACACGGCCCCACCTATGCCCTCAGCCGCCATTTTTAAATTTGAAAAAAAAAAATCGCATTTTTTTTTAAAAATGGCGACGGGGGCTGAGGGAAGGGAGCGGGGCAGGGAGGAGGAAGAGAGCTAGCTCCTCCTCCTTTCGGCGCCCCCTCCCTACCTAGGGGCGGGAGCTGCCGAAAAAAGGGCAGAAAGCGGCGCCAACAGCAGCGCGTCACAGGCCTGGCGTGATGCGCTGCTCCTGGTACCCTCTACTCCTCCTTTTTGGCGCCCCTCCCTTCCTAGGGGGGGGGGGGCGCCGAGGAGGAGTAAGCGGCACCAAGAGCAGCGCGTCACGCCAGGCCTGTGACGCTCTGCTCTTGGCGCCGCTACTCCTCCTTGGCGCCCCCCCCTCCTACCTAGGGCGGGGAGCCGCCGAAAGGGCAGAAGGCGGCGTCAAGAGCAGCGCGTCACAGGCCTGGCGTGACGCGCTGCCCCTTGCGCGCCGCCTCCTCCTTTCGGCGCCCCCTCCGCCCTAGGAAGGAGGGCGCCGAAAAGTAGGAGCGTGCCAAGGGGCAGCGCATCACACCAGGCCTGTGACGCACTGCTCTTGGCGCCGCCTTCTGCCCCTTTTCGGCCGTTTTAGAAGGGGGTGGGGCCTGGGGTTGGGGGCGGGCCTGGGGGCGGGGCCTGGGGCAGGGCCGAGCGGCCCCCTAGGTCATCAGTGACCTTTTATCCGGCCCTGGACCCCGTAGAAGTTGGACAGCACTGCCCTATGTTATTTAACATATACATGAAGCCATTGGGGGAGATCATCCAGAGTTTCGGGGTGTGGTGTCATCTGTACACAGATAATGTCAAACTCTGTCACTCCTTCCCACCTGCTACTAAGGAGGCTGCTCAAGCCCTGAACCGGTGCTTGGCCGCCGTAACAGACTGGATGAGGGCGAACAGATTGAAACTTAATCCAGACAAGACAGAGGCGCTCCTGGTCAGTCGTAAAGCCGAACAGGGCATAGGGTTACAGCCTGTGCTTGACAAGGTTGCACTTCCCCTGAAGACGCAGGTTCGCAGCTTGGGAGTGATCCTGGATTCATCGCTGAGCCTGGAGCCCCAGGTCTCGGCGGTGGCCGGGAGAGCTTTTGCACAGTTAAAGCTTGTGCGCCAGCTGCGCCCGTTCCTTGGGAAGTCTGACTTGGCCACGGTGGTCCACGCTCTGGTTACATCTCAAATAGACTACTGTAACGCTCTCTATGTGGGGTTGCCTCTGAAGACTGCTCGGAAGCTGCAATCAGTCCAACGCTCGGCAGCCAGGTTACTAACAGGAGTGGAGTACAGGGAGCATACAACCCCCTTGTTGCGCCAGCTCCACTGGCTGCCAATTCGCTTCCGAGCACAATTCAAAGTGCTGGTTTTAACCTACAAAACCCTATACGGTTCTGGCCCGGTTTACCTGTCCGAACGGATTCTCCCCTATGAACCATCAAGGACATTAAGATCCTCCGGAGAGGCCCTGCTCTCGATCCAGCCATCTTCGCAAGCGCGTCTGGTGAGGATGAGAGACAGGGCCTTCTCTGTGGTGGCCTCTCGGCTATGGAACTCTCTCCCAGGGGATGTTAGATCTGCCCCCTCCCTGCTGTCCTTCAGGAGGCGGGTGAAGACTTGGATCTGGAACGAAGCTTTCCCAGAATAGACTGTGATTGATTATAGTATGTATTGAGCGACCCACGTTCACAGATCGAGTTGAATTTGTTTTAAATGGCTAAGTGATTTGTATGTATGTATTTGGTGCCTTTATGTTTTAATATATTGTTGTAATAGGTTTTTAAATTGTATAGCATTGAATTTTGCTGGAAGCCGGTCTGAGTTCCTCTATAGAGGTGAGAAGGTTGGGGTACAAAAATTTTAAATAAATAAAATTTAAAAATGTGCAAACGGTGCCCCTGCACCCTTGTTCATTTTCATTTAGGACTTCTGGGTAGGCTCAATGTGGACAGAACGCTGCTCCCAAAAATATTATCTCCCATTCTAGTGGCACAAAGGGAATGACACACAAAATCCATTTTAAGTAACTAGTAAAAGGAGTAACACCGCTTGCATGATTAATATTGCATGTGCCGAAGCTGTGCGTTTAACAGCTTTCCACTTGAGAGCACCGGGACTCGGTGCAGTAGAGCATCAAATGCGCATTGCTCCCTTGGTCTGTAATGCGACTGCTGCGGAAGTCTCTGCAACAGGGACTTTAAGAGCATCAGCTCAGCCAATTTCCACAAATATAGATCCACTCGTATTTGCTAAGGACTCCTATAGAGCTCTTTTCTATCAAAGGAGCATTCCAAGCAGAATACTATGCAAATAATATAATGCGCCAGAGCAAAGCATTTAAGAATCATATCTCCATAAACTCCCTAAAACTCCCAAATAGGCTTGAGAACCTGTCTGTCTAGAAAAAAAAAAGATCAGGACAGAGGGGTGTTGAAACACTGACGTTAAATGGACAAGAATGAAACAAAGGCTCTGTTGTTTCACAATTTGGCCGTAGCCGTAGCTTCTGTCGCACCCACGTTAGCCATCCAGGTGCAATGGTTTAGTGGCCGCTGGATTGTGGCTTTTTGAGCAAACAGCCCAAGGGCCTCCTTGGTGTATACCAGTGCTGTCCAACTTCTAACCGGCGAAGGGCCGGATTCCAGGTCACTGATGACCTGGGGGGCCGCCCGCCCCCGGCCCCGCCCCCGCCCCGGCTGCCGGGAAGCTTTGGGAGAGAGGGAGGAGCCACGCGGCACCCCCTCCCTTCCAAGGCATCTTAGCCGCAGATGAAGCTGGTGGTTTCGCCGGCTTCAGCTGCTGCTGGGATGCCTTGGAAGGGAGAGAGGCGCCGCCGGGGGACCCCCCTCCCTTGCAAAGCATGGCGGCAGCCGCGGAAGCCAGCGCTGGCTTCAGCCGCTGCTGCGATGCCTTGCAAGGGAGGGAGGCGCCGCTGGGGGACCCCCCTCCCTTGCAAAGCATCGCAGCAGCCGCAGAAGCCGGCGCTGGCTTCAGCCGCTGCTGCGATGCCTTGCAGGGAGGGGAGGCGCGCGGGGACCCCCTCCCTTGCAAGGCATCAGCGCCGGCGAGAGAGGGAAGAAGAGGGCGGTGCAGGGAGGAGGAGCAGCTCTCTTCCTCCTCCTTGTACCACCCCTTGTCCCCTCTCACTGGCGCCCGATCAATCGGCGGCGCGGAGAGAGGGACGGAGGCGGTGCAGGGAGGAGCTGGCTCACTTCCTCCTCCCTGCCCCGCCTCCCCCTCTCCCTCGGCCACCATTTTTTTTAAAAAAGAATTTTTAAAAAATTAAAAATGGCGGCCGGGGGCATAGCAGGGGCCGTGCCCAACAGGCTGGGGGGCCGTGCACGGCCCCCGGGCCACCAGTTGGACAGCCCTGGTGTATACATTAGGGGTGACCTTGTTCCAGTGTGCACAGCAGGCCCGGATTACCCATAAGGCCAACCTAGGCCATGGCCTAGGGGCGCAAGCCGAGGGGGGCGCAAATCACGGACCAAAAAAAATGTTGAAACAAATAAAAACACCGTGGCTGGCCCCTGGAGTCCCTCCTAACTCTCGGAGGTTGCGAATGCCAGGGGGTGTTGGGTGTGTTGGTTGTGGGGAGGGTGCCTGGCTCTGTCCCCGAGGGAGAAGAGGACCTGGCCCTCTTCTCCCTCTCTCCCTCCCTTCCGGTTCTGGACATGGCCTCCTTTGCGGAGGGAGGAAGCAAATGGCGTGCAGGCGGGCGCCCCGGCCTGGCTGGCCCCCTCCCTCCCTCCATTTTTCCTGGGTAGGCTGTCCCCGGGGCCCTTGGCTGCTCCCTTGGCTGGGAAGGAGAAGGAGGCCAGGTGGGGGGGCTCTGCTTCTTGGGAGGGAGAAAGAGAGGAAGAGCTTCCTGACTGTGTGTGTGTGTGTGAGAGAGAGGGCTATTGTTCACCAAGGGAACTCTCTGCTTTTGTGCAAATAATGACTCTTATGAGTTTGCGTGTGTGTTCCGAATGGGTTGCGCGGGGAGAGGCAGTCCCGGGGGGAGGGTCTTTCTTGCCGGAGTCTCCTCCAGGGCTGGTGAGTTGCCCATGTCAGCCAGTCTTTCCTCGTGGCTTCTATCATCAAAACATGGGTGGGGAGAGTGGGTTCAGCTGCCGAAACGTGGCTTTTGCTGGAGGGAGGGGGCCCCTTTCACTCTCGTTTGGCAACGGACCCGCCCCTGAGGGGAGCCTCCGCCCCTGAGGGCACATCTTTGGGGGGGAGGGGCAGCCCAGGACCTTTGCAACTGGCAGGTTGGGAGGGACAGAGGAGGGTCCTCCAGAAGACTTGGTCCGAGCGAGGGTCGGGGTCAAGGCTCAGGGTCTGTGCGGGGACGACGCCGACGACACGTTTTCCGCCGGGGAGAGGGGGACGGGCTGTGGGCGTGGTCTGCCCCTTGCCCTACAGGCGGGACTCTTCTGCCTTCCTGGCGCACCGGCCAGGCACAGACGGATGGACGGACGGACACAGGGACGGAGGACACCCACCCCCCTGCTTGCTTCGCCTCGGCTCTCCTGTCCCGGCTCGGCCCCTGTCTCTCGGCTGCCCGGGACACTCCTCCTTCCGCCTGGCCATGGGAAGCGCCTGCCGGAGCCTCCTGGTGACCTTGGCCTTCCTGCTCTGCTGCCCGGCGGGTAGGAGGGTCCCGGCCCCCGGGGGGGCGTGCGGTAGAGGTTGGCTCAAAGGGGGCGTAATTCCAAAGTGTGGCCTAGGGCGCAAAAAGGTGTTAATCCGGGCCTGGTGCACAGCTGTGAAAGAAGACGCTGAAATGAGAATGTGGCAGTGCCGTGCATGCACAGCAGCCACCCACCCCTCTGCAGACCCGATTAGCTCCTCTAATCCTCTTGATACCCGAAACCAACAATGAGATCCAGCGGCCAAAGGGATGAGTGGAGCCATTGGTGAGCTGGAGGGAGCCAGTCCTTGGCACCAGAGCAAGGGAAGAGAAACCAATCCACCCAGAGGCACAAGCAGCATGGCAACAGGCGCTGACAGAAAGAGCCCTTCTGTGCACACATTTCTGCTTTTACTCCCTGCACTTGGCATTGCCAGCTTTCAACACAGGATGACGGCTTAGCTACTTGCTCTGTTACTGGGACCGAAGCCTAACCTACCCTGGAGTGAAGAACACAAGCCACTGTGGCTGGAGAGACTCCTGTTGTGTTCAAGAGCAATCATCTCTCTCTTGGCCACGGACGGTGAGGCTACAGGAGCCAACGTTGCCCCTGCTTGGACCACACGCCGCCAACCAAGGCTGCAACCCATTCATACGCAGCCATCTCCCAGGCCCAAGCCTTGCTCCCTCCATCTGCCAAAGATGGCACCAATTAGTGACAACTGTCTCGGTGACACCTGGTGACCGGCGGTTGGATGGAGGCCACTCTTCTCACTCTGCCCAAGCTTCCAGGCAGCTGTCAGATGGCATTAGTTTGTGCCTGCTGAAACCCACCCAGACCACACCAGAATTTGGATTTTTGCCATACATCAAGGGAACCACTGACCACATAGGGAAGCTGATGAGGAAACACAACCTACAAACTATTTACAGACCCACTCAGAAAATCCAACAAATGCTACTTTCAGCAAAGTCCAAGAGGTATCCTCTCATCAGGGGCGGTCCTACCGGTAGGCAAAGGACGCCGCTGCATGGGACGCCATCTGGGTAAAGGGCGCATTCCCTCGCCGGCCAGACAGCGTCCGGCCCATGTTCCGCTTTTGGGCCTTGTGCGCTCCGACGCCACGCCGTAGCAAACCTCCCTGCATGCTGAATAGGGAGTGCTGTGTTTACAGGCTTCTGCGCCTGCGCACAGGAGCTTCTGGGCATGCGCAGAAGGGGGGGCAAATAATATTTTGGGGGGGAGCGCCAAAATAATGTTCGCTTACCATTTAAAATTACCTTAGACCGCCCCTGCCTCTCATCTCTGCAGGAGTCAAACGTATACCATGCAGCTGTGAACAAGTCTACAGAGGGACCAGCAAACGCAGCTTTGCCCAAATATGAATCAAGGAACATGAAAGGCATTGCAGACTAACTCCACCAGAGAAGTCAGCCATAGCAGAGCACCTGACGAACCAACCTGGACACAGCATATGATTGGAGAACACAGAAATGCTGGACCACTCCCACACCACCCTGTCAGACGACACAGAGAAGCCATTGAAATCCACAAGCATGTAGACCAGGGGTGGGCAATTTTTTTCCCAAGGGGCCACACGAGAGCCAAAAAATATTATGGAGGCCCGCACCTAAAGGCTGAACTACACTCTAATAATCTACATTATTTATTTTTTTACTTACTAACTATATTTTCTATATATTACACATCATTAATATTAACATATTAATATATAAAGAAATATTCATATATTATTAGTATTGATATTATAATTATTATGTTATAGTATATCTATATAGACATTATAATATATTGAAATTATATTATAACATTATATTATATTATTAATTATATTATTATAATGAAATTATTATAAAATAATAATAAAAACCAACCAATAATAAAATTAAATTAAATTCAAGAAGATAAGGTGCGAACCAAGATGAAGGCTGACATCCTGAAGAGAGGAAGGATCCCAAGGTGGAATGGCTCAATGACCCCAGCCCAGAGGATGGCAAAACGGACCCAGCCGCAGGGGGAGCACTCGGAAGTCTGAGGCGGCTCATCGCTGTGGTGACCCGGAAGACGATCAAGTCTTCTGGGTCGCCACGGCGATCAGCCCCCGCAGGTTGCTGAGTGCTCCCGCTGCAGGCGTGGATCGCCTCCAGGGATGACAGGCACTCCAAAGCCGCTGCTCCTCCGGCCTGTCTGCCGATACAGGCCCCACAGAGCCTGCGATCGGATGGCGGGAGCGGCACCCCTTCCTTTTGGCCCCGCCCCCGACGCCCTTCTCCCAGGCTGGACAGAACCGGCTGCCGGGCCAGATCCGGGCCGCGGGCCGTAGGTTGCCCAACCCTGATGTAGACAATTTCAACAGAAAGGAAGAAACCATGAAAATGAACAAAATCTGGCTACCATTATTTTTTAAAAAAATATCTAAAATTATAACAGTAAATAAAGAACAAAACCCAAACACAGAGGAAGTCCAGACAAGAAAAAAAATCAAGGACAACTAATCACCTCTCAGCAAAGAATTCCCCCAGGCAGCAACAAGCCGCACCTAAAAACTGTCAGGCCATCAAATGCTAATCAAGGTGGCCAACTGAAACATTCACACCTAGCTCCCACAGACAAGAGCTCTTTCTCCCACCCTGGACATCATGTCATTTTTCCTAGTTTCCAACAGACCTCACAACCTCTGAGGATGCCTGCCATAGATGTGGGCGAGACGTCTGGAGAGAATGCTTCATGGCCAGACAGGCCGAAAAACTACAACAACCCAGTGATTCTGGCCATGAAAGCTTCTGAAAATGCTCTGGGTCTCCTTCATCTGACTGAAGCGCTGACCCGGCTGGGCTGCCTCTCTCTGCCAAGAAACCACCACAGCCTGGGTCAGGGTCTTGAGTCTTTTCAGACCTTCTCAACCTGAGAAGCTGAAAAGGAGCCGAAGTAGCTAGCGTTAGGAAAGCCTTCCTTCTGCCTCTTCAGAAGCAAGCCCTACCGGAGGTTCTCTGGCCGGTGCTCGACTTCCATCGGTCCAGGCGGGCGCCCAATATCCAAATGCTGCTCCAGCACTTGCTGCCGGAACTCTGAGACCTGGGACTGGCGGTCTTCCTTCTCCTGCCGCAACCGCCGCTGCCGCGCCAACCATTTCTCTTCCTCATGGGTGCGCTGGATGAGGAGGGCTGTGGCCGCGCTACTTCCGGGCAGAGGGAAGAGGCTGTGGTTGGGGATGAGGCTGGGCACTGGGTGGTGTGAGGCAGAAGACGGGTGCAAAGGATGCTGGACTGGTTTGAGGGTCTGGATTGCAGGAGAATCCTTGGGCTTCTCTGCAGAAAAAAAGAGAAAAGACATACCAACGTTTATAGCCGGAAGAGCTGTTCTCATTCAATTAGTTTTGGGAGACAACGTCACCTACACATTATCCCTGTAGATAATGTAATTCTGGGGTCCGTAGGGTCAGCATACACCATGCATAAACATGCAAGGCACATGGAAAATACACCTGCCCAGCACCCCGCCCCTCCGTCCCAGCGCACCCGCCATCACTGGGTGCCCGGCCGGCGACGCCAGGGACTTTGACATCTCCGGGCCCTGGCAAAGGCCCGGGGCCCGCCCCGCCCCGCCCGGGCTTGCCGTCTGTCGCCCCCGAGATCCACACTGGGACCGCCGTCTGTCCCGTCACCGACCCGTGACCAGGGTAAGATCGGCGGCCCAGCCCGTGGAGAGACGGCCCGGAGGACAGCCAGCCTAGAGGATGGCACGGTGAGCGGGCCCCTGGAATGGAGGCCGCTTTGCCGTCGGAGGAGGCGCCGTCGCAGGCCGAGGACCACTAGCCCCTCGCCCTCCGACCCGACTCCAGACGCTCGGCTAGCCAACAGGAGGGGAGGAGGCCCCCCGTCCCCCGAGCCCAGGCCTGGCGATTTTTCGCCCGAGGACCTTTTGGGGCTCAGGCGCCAAGCGTAGCTACCGGCTATCCCGAAGCCGCTGAACACTGCCGATCCACCGTGCCTGTCATCTTCGGCCGGGCTACGGGACGGAGGAGGCTGGCCCACACTCTTCTTCCTCGGCCAGCGGGGGAGCCTCTCCTCGAGCCCCCTCTCCCTCCCACCCTTTGATGGCCTGATGGGTCTAGCATAGGCCCCAGACCACCCTGTGTTGCCCGAACCCTGACTCTGCTCCACTTCCCCCACTCCCTGTGTTGTGTATTGTCTTGTCTGTCTTTTTATTCTGTATTGTTGTTTCTTGACTTTGTAAGCCGCAGCGAGCCGTATGGAGTTAGCGGCATATAAGTCCAAAGAAATAAATAAATAAAATGAATCCACAGATAAAGACATAACATTTCATATTGTGAACCTTTCCGTGGATACTTTTACCAAGAGCAATAAGAGGATAACAAGGTGCAGATTATCTAAAGCAGTGTTTCCCAACCTTTTTTGAGCCGCGGCACATTTTTTACATTTACCAAATCCTGGGGCACACCACCAACCAAAATGACACAAAATGACACTCTAACACAGTCATACATAGAGTTAATATGTTTTCAAATGTATTTATACACTCAGTGTGAAACCTGGGCCTGTTTCAATGAACACAACATAGATATCCTGGCAGGAATGGCAGAAAGACACACACAGAACTCCCATAACCAAGAGAAAATACTATAAGAGTTTGGTGAGCATTGACCTTGAGTTTTGGAGTTGTAGTTCACCTATATCCAGAGGGCACTGTGGACTGAAACAATGTTGGATCAGGACCAAACTAGGCATGAATACTCAATATGCCCAAATGTGACAGATGGAGTTTGGGAAAAATAGACCTTGACACTTGGGAGTTACAGTTTCTGGGATTTATAGTTAACACACAATCAAAGAGCATCCTGGACTCTTGCAACAATGGAATTGAACCAAACTTGGCATATTGAACTCTCATTACCAACGGAAAGTACTGAAAGGGTTTGCTTGGGAATTGACCTTGGGTTTGGAAGTTGTAGTTCACCTACACCCGAGTGGAGAAGAAAAGTGCTCGGCAGGAGGGGGAAGAAAGGGTACTGGAGATTCCAATTTCCCACGGCACACCTGATGATCGCTCACGGCACACTAGTGTGCCCCGGCACACTGGTTGGGAAACACTGATCTAAAGCATCATATTTCACTATTGGATCTGCCTGTGTTTTAAGACCTGATGGGATGGCCCTTCTCTCTGTCTCTCCAATATCGGTCAGTCTTGACAGCTCCGAATTGGAGGAAAAGAACAGACAGAAATGACCTAGGGGAAAAAGTCTCTGTTTTTTGGTTGGCTTTGTCCTATCCATAGGGCAGTGTTTCCCAACCTTTTTTGAGCCGCGGCACACTTTTAACATTAAAAAAATCCGGGGGCACACCAACCAAAATGACACAAAATGACACTCTAACACAGTAAAGGACAGCTGGGGATGGTGGCCTGCTGGGAGCAGCTGCTGGGAGTGCCAAAGCTGGGGAGGGGCGGAGCCAGGCTGTGCCATGCCCGCCCCTACCCCCAGCTTCACCTCTCCCAGCAGCTGTTCCAGCCTTGAAGGGGCAGTGCCAAGCCAGCGGTGCCAGAGCCAGCACAATGCTGGCTTGGCAGTGTCCCCTCAAGGCTGGAGCAGCTGCTGGGAGTGCCGAAGCCGGGGGAGGGGGCAGAGCCAGGCCGCGCCATGCCCCTCCCCTCCCCCCAGCTTCAGCTTTCCTACAGAGAAGGAGCATGAGCGGTGGACGGGCTTCAGTGGTCGGGGCTCCTCCTCCACGCGGCTTCAGCGAGCGGGGCGAGAGTCATGGTGGGAGTCATGGCGGATTGGAGGCTGGCTGGGAAATGGCTGAAGGAGGCGGTGCCCGCCCCTTCTTCTTTTTCTTCGCCACTGCCCGGCCCTTCCTCCTCCCCCAAGCAGCAGGAGTTCGGCAGGAGGGGGGAGGAAGGGGGACAGAGAGCTTTTCCCGCGGCACAACAGGAGGTCCGTCACGGCACACTAGTGTGCCACGGCACACTGGTTGAGAAAGACTGCCATAGGGAATAGACAGCCTGCCTTTGAACTTCCAAAGGAAAGGAGCTCTGGGTCACCTGCTCGGTTTGGCGTCAGCTGCTCGGACGGTTTGACACGCTCTTCCGGCGGGTGGCTCCTCATCCCTTGTAGCTCCAGCGCTGGAAGGAAGGGGCCTTCCATGGCTTTGGCGAGGCTCTGCTCTTTCTCCCGGGCCCTCTCCCGCTGCCGTTCCAGCTCTCGCTCCCGCTCCCGCTCCCGCTCCTTCTCTCGTTCCCGTTCCAGCTCCTTTTCCCGCTCGCGCTCGCGCTCCCGCTCCCTCTCTCGTTCACGATCAGCTTCCCGTTCTCGTTCCTTCTCGCGTTCCCGCTGCCGCAGCTCCTCGTCCATCTGCAACCTGAGGGAGCAAAGGAAGATCAGAACTCGCATCAGCCCAAACGGGAGACCCTCCGGCTCCTTCCCGAAATAGAAACCATGTCCTAAATACCTTTCATACCTCTCTGCAGTCAGGCTGGATATGCGTTCGGACTGTAGTGCAGAGAGAGACGAGTGAGATAGTTCGGTGGGATACCTCACGCCGGACAAGTGGAGGTGCATGGCCGATGGGTGCAGAGGCGGAAGTGAACCGGGAGTTGGAATGGGGTAGAAAGGCGAGCGCAGAGCTGAAAGGCAGTAGGAATCATCCATCCTGGAAAGAGAAATGCAGTTAGCCTACAGGGCCCTTGATAGCGATGTAGCCATCTTAAGAGTCTGCCATGTAGGAGGAACCCGTCCTTGTTATTTCTGCTACAGTTATGCTCAGGAGCCTCTTCCCTTTTCCATTGGTGCGACCCCCCTGTCCATCTTTGCAGTAAAGGTTTGGGGAATGTTTTTGTCTTTCTTTTGTGATATATGTTTTGTATTCTTTCCTCAAATAAAAATGAAGTTGTGAGCTATGCTGGCGGTGGCATAATAGCCACCGGTAGGGCTGATGCTGTTGCCCTTGTTGCCCATTCAGAAGCAGCTCTGCAGCACCTGACATCCTGCTTTGCAGCAGCTGCAGCGCTGTTTGGGCTGGAAGTCAGCCTGAAGAAAACGGAAGTCCTCTACCAGCCCGCACCACAGGAAGAACACCATCATCCCCACGTCAGCATAGGCACATCTGTGCTTAAGTCCGTTCAGCAGTTCACCTCCTTGGGAAGCATCATCTCTTCAGACACCAAGATTGGCAAAGAGATAGATCACAGATTAGCAAAGGCATACAGTGCATTTGGAAGGCTTCACAAAAGAGTCTGGAGCAACAAGCACCTGAGGCAAAGCACCAAAATCAGTGTGTACAGAGCTATCGTACTGTCTATTCTCCTCTATGGGTCTGAAACATGGGTCACCTATCACCAACACCTACGACTCTTCGAACGCTTTCATCAGCGCTGTCTTCGCACAATCCTAAATATACACTGGACCGACTATGTGACTAATGTTGCTGTCCTTGAGCAAGCAGGGATCACCAGCATTGAGGCCATGCTATTGAGAACACAACTGCGCTAGGCAGGGCACGTATCTAGGATGGAGGACCAAAGATACTACTCTATGGTGAACTCACCATCGGTCAGCGCAAGAGAGGCACCCCCAAAAAGAGATATAAGGACTCCCTGAAACAGCATCTCAGACTCGGCCAGATTGATCACCAACAATGGTCCAGCCTGGCCTCACATCGGGAGGCATGGAGACGCACTATCCTCAATGCTGCGGCCTCTTTCGAGAAGACACGGCGAATGGGCCTCGAAGAGAAACGTCAACGCAGAAAGAACCGCAACTTGGAAACAACATCGCCCAAGGAGACTTTCTGCTGTGCTTTCTGCAACCGAACTTGCCTTTCTCAGATTGGCCTTTTTAGTCATCAAAGCGCTTGTAAAAAGCGTGGGATGAGTCCTTCCTAAGAATCTTTGTTCGCGAAGTAATGCCGAGAGATGCTCAGGAGCATATCTACTTTACTATGCATGGTAGGCCTATGACTTTATATTCTGAAGCCTCGCAGCCGTTAGCTTTCGTGTGCTTCTGTGAGGAATAAAGGAAATGCATGCCCTTCCTCAACCTTCTCCCTCCATTTCTCTTAAATATATTTTGGTTTCTTTTTAATGCATTTATCCTTTCTTATTCAGAGGCTTTGCTGATTGACATATGTGTGGACCACGGCTGACTGACCTCAAAGAATGGGTCAGTGCGTTCGTGCACACAAAACTTATCAGAAATATTTAAAATTAACTGGATATTCTTCATTTCAAAAGTGTGAGTCAAGCACTGAAAGAGTCAGTAGGCCAAAGCCTGTTAGAGTGAGTGGGCCAAAGCTCGTGTTGTCCTGAGGAGAGTGAGTTGGCCTAAACCTGTTAGAGGCAGTGGGCCAAAGCTAGTGTTGTCCTGAGGACAGCAAGTAGGCCGAAGCCTGTGAAAGTCAGTGGGCCAAAGCTAGTGTTATCTTGAGGAGTGGGCCGAAGCCTGTAAGAGTCAGTGGGCTAACACTAGTGTCGTCCTGAGGAGAGTGAGTAGGCCGAAGCCTGTTAAGAGTCAGTTGGCCAAAGCTAGTGTCACCCTGAGGAGAGTGAGTGGGTCGAAGCCTGTTAGAGTCACTGGGCCAAAGCTAGTGTCATCCTGAGGAGAGTTAGTAGGCCGAAGCCTGTTAGTCACTGGGCCAAAGCTAGAGTAGTGCTGAGTAGAGTGAGTAGGCCAAAGCCTGTTAGAGTCACTGGGCCAAAGCTAGTGTCATCCTGAGGAGAGTTACAAGGCCGAAGCCTGTTAGTCACTGGGCCAAAGCTAGTGTAGTGCTGAGTAGAGTGAGTAGGCCAAAGCCTGTTAGAGTCACTGGGCCAAAGCTAGTGCCACCCTGAGGGGAGTGAGTAGGCCAAAGCCTGTTAGAGTCACTGGGCCAAAGCTAGTGCCTCCCTGAGGACTGTGAGTAGGCCAAAGCCAGTTAGAGTCACTGGGCCAAAGCTAGTGTCATCCTGAGGAGAGTGAGTAGGCCTAAGCCTGTTAGAGTCACTGGGCCAAAGCTAGTGTTATCCTGAGGAGAGTTAGTAGGCTGAAACCTGTTAGTCACTGGGCCAAAGCTAGTGTCATCCTGAGTAGAGTGAGTAGGCCAAAGCCTGTTAGAGTCACTGGGCCGAAGCTAGTGCCACCCTGAGGAGAGTGAGTAGGCCAAAGCCTGTTAGAGTCACTGGGCCAAAGCTAGAGTAGTGCTGAGTAAAGTGAGTAGGCCAAAGCCTGTTAGAGTCACTGGGCCAAAGCTAGTGTCATCCTGAGGAGAGTTAGTAGGCCGAAGCCTGTTAGTCACTGGGCCAAAGCTAGTGTAGAGCTGAGGAGAGTGAGTAGGCCGAAACCTGTTAAGAGTCAGTTGGCCAAAGCTGTTGTCACCCTGAGGAGAGTGAGTAGGCCAAAGACTGTTAGAGTTAGTTGACCAAAGCTAGTGTCGTCCTGAGGAGTAGGCCGAAGCCTGTTACAGTCAGTGGGCTAAGGCTAGTGTTGTCCTGAGGAGAGTGAGTAGGCCGAAGCCTGTTATAGTGGGCAAAAACTAGAGAAGAGTACTGAGAAGAGTGAGGTAAACCTCTGTGTGAGAGAAGCCTTGTGTGTAAAGATCTAGTATAAATACTGATGTGTGTAAAATTGTACCGTGTAAAGCTACTGTGTATTTGTTTATATGTGTAATGGAAACGTTGTTGTAAATAGTGCAGAAAATATTATTTTGCGATAAAGAAAAGCCTCCTATGGAATTGATAACATTGGTCTGTGTGTTTTCGTTCTTTTCTTATCGTTTGGGGCTTCCGGTGCCGGGTCAGGCTGCTGCTGAGAAGTTACTCTGCTGTGCATTTACGAGGAGGGTCTTTTGTGAATAAGCCCACTCGCCCAACGAAGGCGACGAAAACCCAGCCTACAACCCTACGTGCACGGGAAACCTGCCAGAGGGAAAGCTGGAGGGAGATGCTTAGGTTCCCCGCAACTTCTTTTGGAAACGTTTGTGCCCCACGTGTCGGTCGTCAGATCCGAGATCTGCCTGGGCACAGCACGCCTGGCTGCCCAGGGCATAACAGAAGCTGAGCCGAGGCAGGCACTGCTCCACGGGGCCTCATTCAGAGAGCAAATTAGCCGCCTGACACCCGAAGTCCTGCTGCCGCTTTAAGTGATGGCCTGTTGTGCTTTATTACAGCTGTGCCCAAGCCCTCAGAGAAGCCTCCGATGTCGGCACGGCCGGTTTATTCACACTCGCTCCAAAGGATAGCCAGCTACCCCAAAGCCTCCATCAAACCCTGGCGTCCACACAAAGCAAGAGAGGGCAGCGGACAGAGATGGCCGGCTCTTACCTGAAGGCCGGGTGAGGAAACGCATGGTGAGCAAGATAGCTGGGGTGGTAGTAGGCAGCAGCAGTGGCTGGATCCAGGGCAATGGGAGGCAAGGAGGACATGCGGAGCTCCTCGGCTGTGTGATAGGGCCGGAAGCTGCGCAGGTAGTCTTCCGTGACTGCGCTGGGAGGCACCACGTGGTGGACATGCCGCTGGAGGCTGCTAAGTGGGAAGAAAAGCCATTATCACTACATTTATTCATATCCTAACTAACTAACTAACTAACTTTATTTCTTATGAGTCGCCCTCCATGAAAGGTGCTCTGGGTGACTTACACAATTAAAATAAAAAGGCTACATAGTCACTGCTTGTTACTCAATCATAGTCTCTTCTGAAGAGCCATGTCTAAAAATGTATGTAGATCAGGAGTGGCTCTTTGATCTGGCGGTAGGGAGGGAGTTCCACAAGATTGGGGCTGCGATGGAGAAGGATCTATGTCTTGTGGACTCCAAACGGACCTCTCTAGGGCCAGGGACATAGAGAAGGTTCTCATGAGCTGACCGCGGCAGTCTCTGGTGGTGGAGTGGCGTTAAACGGTCTCTTAGATATGGGGGACCCTGACCTCGGAGGGCCTTGAATGCTAGGACCAGGGTCTTATAGACAACTCTGTGTTCAACGGGCAGCCAATGCAAGCGCTACAGAGACGGCGTTATATGGCACCTCATTGATGTTTTCGTGAGGAGTCTAGTGGCTGCATTTTGCACAATTTGGATCTTGCGAATTGCTGCTCGAGGTAAGCCCACATACAAAGCATTGCAGTAATCCAGCCTCGACGTAACTGTGGCATGGATTACCATAGCCAGCGCCCCTGTTGGTAAATAAAGCGCCAACTGCCTCGCTTGGCGTAGAATGAAAGGAGGCCCTTTGACTCGTGGAGGCAATCTGGGCTTCCGTCGTCATTTTGGAATCCAGGATAACACCGAGACTCTTCACAGTGGGGGGTGGGGCTAACGGTTCCCCTTCAAAAGGTGGTAATAGACCGGCCAGTTCTGATGGGCAGCCAGGCCACAAGATTTCAGTTTTTGCTGGATTTACTTTCAATTTATGGGCACGTAGCCATCTTGTCACCGCTCCAAGACACCGGGTGAAGTTATCTGGTACTGTGGTTGTTCCAGGTTCTAGTTTTAGGAGAAGCTGGGTGTCATCAGCGTATTGGAAACATTCTCATCCAAATCTCCGGACTAGCTTGGTGAGAGGTCGGACATAGATGTCTTGCTCCCAACACTGGAGCTCAAGGGAGCTTAGAAATGGGGGAAAAATACAATGCAGAGCAACTACTCACACCTGTCAGAAATATTAAAAATTAACTGGGTATTTTTTTTAAAATACAGAACTGGGGGTCAAGCACTGAAAGAGTGAGCAGGCCGAAGCCTGACAGAGTCAGTGGGCCAAAGCTAGTGTCATCATGAGGAGTGTGAGGTAAATCTCTGTGTGAGAGAAGCCTCATGCGAGAATAATCATCATCATCATCTTTATTTATAACCTGCCTCCATCTCCCTAAAGGGGACTCGGGGCGGCTAACATGAGGCCAAGCCCAAAAACCAATTTATTTATTTATTTATTTATTATTCATTCTTATAGACCGCTCCTTCCAGCAGGCTCGGGGCGGTTTACACAAAACATACAAAACAATCAAGGCGCAGTTTAATACAATACTAAAAGCATAAAAGACATAAAAAGCATAAAACACACAACTATACAAAGAGCAAGCAGTTGCAGAGCCTCTGCAATCTAACTTCTAGGCTTGACAGCAATGTCTAAGGACCAATGAGATTAAAAGATTGTATAAACAGGACTGTTTTACAAGCTCTCCTGAATGGGGCCAGTTCTTTGATGGTGCGAACTTCAACCGGCATAGAGTTCCATAGAGATGGTGCTGCCACAGAGAAGGCTCTTGATCTCGTAGTGGACAGCATGCAGGAATGGATCGAAGGGACTAGCAGGAGGTTCAGTTCTTCTGAATGTAGTGATCTCGAGGGAATATATGGGGTGAGGCGGTCCCTCAGGTACGCTGGCCCTAGACCAGGGCTGTCCAACTGCCGGCCCTGCAGGTGTTTCGGTCTTCAAATCTCAGAAATCCTAACAGCTGGTAAACTGGCAAGGATTTCTGGGAGTTGAAGTCCAAAACACCTGCAGGGCCGGGCAGTTGGACAGCCCTGCCCTAGACCATACAAGGCCTTAAAGGTCAATACCAGCATCTTAAAGACAATTTGGTACTTGATTGGTAGCCAGTGCAGTTGCTGCAGAATAGGTGTAATATGCTCTCGTACCGATGCTCCCAGCAGTAGTCGGCAGCATTCTGCACCAGCTTGAGTTTCCAGATTGCCGACAAGGGAAGGCCAATGTAGAGGCCGTTACAGTAATCCAGCCTCGAGATGACCGTTGCCTGGATCACCGTAGCCAGGTCGTCTCTGGACAAGTAGGGAGCCAGCCGCCTAGCCTGCCACAGAGGGAGAAATGCAGTCCTGCATACCGTGGAGATGTGCTGCTCCATCGATAGCAGTGAGTCCAAATGGACTCCCAGGCTCTTTACAGAGGATGACGGGTTTAAAGATTCACCGTCGAGGGTAGGCAACCGGCATCCACTCAATCCAGGACGACCCAGCCATAGGATCTCCATCTTCGACGGATTCACCTTCAATCGGCTGGCCTGCAGCCATCCAGTGACAGCTTCAAGGCATTGATGGTAACAATCGGGTATGGTGTCCGGCCTGCCATCCATCTCAGCACCAGCTGGGTGTCATCAGCATACTGATGACACTCCAGACCAAAGTTGCGAACCAGCTGGGCCAGTGGGCGCATGTAGATGTTAAACAATAGTGGGGAAAGGATGGCACCCCGAGGGACCCCACAAATTAATGGGAGTCTCTCGGAAACCATCCCTCCCACCTCCACTCGTTGTCCCTGATCTTGAAGGAAGGAGGCCACCCATTTAAGGGCAATAAAACAGCACATAATAATAATAATAATAATAATATTGCTCCAGTGTGAAGGCTGCTGCGTGTAAAGCTACTATGTATTTGTTTATTTGTGTTATTGAAACCAAGTTCTTGTAAATAGAGCAACCATATTATTTCACTATAAAGAAGAGCCTCCTAAGGAAGAGATAACATTGGTCTGTATGTTTTGGCTCTTTTTATCACTTTGGGCTGCTGGTGCTGGGTCACGCTGCTGCTGCTAAGTTAGTCTGCTGTACACTTATGAGGAGGGTCTTTTGTTAAAAAGCCCACTTGCCCAACAGTATCCACAGGGAATACATTCCCAGACTTCAGATGGACAGCCATGGAATGTATCCCCAATGGATAAGAGTGAATCCAGGCTTATGTTTCATGTTTATATTTTACGTTAGATGTAATTTATTCTATAACTTCCGCTGTCAGCCCCAGCTTCTGCCAACCTAGCAGTTTGAAAACATGCAAAATGTGAGTAAATCAATAGGAACCGTTCCGGCGGGAAGGTAACAGTGCTCCATGCAGTCATGCCAGCCACATGACCTTGGAGGTGTCTATGGACAATGCTGGCTCTTCAGCTTAGAGATGGAGATGAGCACCAACCCCCAGAGTCGGACACGACTGGACTTAATGTCAGGGGAAAACCTTTACCTTTACCTATAGGTTACATTTTAGTTAACTTTAGCTGTTATGCTTAATTTGCCTTTATATGTTTGGATATTTGTGCTATTATGTTTTATCTGTTGTTGTATTGAGGCACTGAATGTTTGCCTTTTTTAATATCTGATGGAATCTGCCCTGAGTCCCCTCAGGGAGGTAAGGTGGAATATAAATGTATTGTTATTATTATTATTATTATTATTGGATCACACGTTGGACCTTTCCCAAGTGTCTAGGACTCTGTGACGTATTGGCGAATAATGCATGCAGATCCAAGTAGAATGGCCTTTTGCAGCTGATAGGTGGTAATTTTATCATTCAATATTATCATTATTATCAGTATTATTATTCCTACTAGCAAGAGAGATGGAACAGCAGTCTGTGGGCTGCAGGTAAGTGGCTGGAGTTGACCACGGCGTAATAGGATTCCGTGATGAGCCACACGTGAGAGAACAAATATACGAAATTTAGACTGCACCTTCCCAGCGATCCAATCTTAAAATGGTGCCAAAATTAAAAGGGATTTCTGGAACTACTCTGCAAAAGTCAGAATACAATTAGGTAGGGTGACTCAGGTAAAAACAAGCCCACATCTTGCACTTTGGAGAGGAAGGAGCATGCCCTCCCATTGCCTCCTGTGACCACACACCCTCCCGAGCCCCACTTACTTGAGAGGCGGGAAGCGGGAGTCCTGCACAATGGAGTTGGGAGGGATCCCGAAGGAGTAAGGCGTCCCAAGCAAGTGAGAAGGAACCGGAGGGGCAGTGGCTTTCTCCTGGGGCACCGGCACCTCCGCAATCAGGCGGTCTCTGTTAGTGCTGCTGTTTCCAGCAGAGCTTCGTGACCCAGCTTCTTGCTAAGAGCGAAAAGGAAGGGACAAACCGTTAGACCCTGCTGTGTCCCTTGGCAAAACAAGGCACAAACCACACATAAAGATGCACCTGGGTCAAAAGAAGTTCAATTTTATTTGCCATTGAGAGGAGAAAAGGTTCATCCACTTCACGTTAATTCAATAATGCTAACTGCGCCGTATGGATCCCTATATCTGATCACGAAACCCACATAAGGTGACATCAGCAGAGGATGACTGTGGACCAAAGAACACTTCTACCTTTTTTCTCAAACAGCAAAGCACGTTACAAGTCTAGTAAATACTGACCTCCCCTTACACCAGGGGTGGACAGCCTACGGCCCGCGGGCCATATCCGGCCCGGCAGAAGACTCTGTTTGGCCCGGGGAGAAGGGCCTTGGGGGCGGGGCCAAGAAGAAGGAGTGCCGCTGCCGCCATCCCATCGCGGAGGCTTTGGCGTGCCTGACATCCCTTTGGAGCGGTGGCTTTGGAGTGCCCCAGGGTCTCTGCCTCTTCCTCATGCTTCCGGCATGGAGAGGCTCCAGATGGCCAGCGTCGGTGGAGTGAGGGAGGACCTGAGGGTGGAGGCAGCACTAGCTCCGGGCTCTCCGTCTCCTCCTCCTGCCTCCGGTGTGGAGAGGCTACGGGTGGCCAGCATGGGAGAGTCAGTGCCGGCAACGTGGCGGGGAGGAGACTTTGGACGACTTCCTGTAGTCCCGGATGAGCTGGCTGAGACATTCTGGGAACTGTAGAAGTCAGGAAACTACGGTTCCCAGAATGCCTCAGCCAGCTCATCCGGCGCTACAGGAAGTCATCCAAAGGCTCTTCCCCGCCACGTCGCCGGCACTGACTCTCCCATGCTGGCCACCCGTAGCCTCTCCACACCGGAGGCAGGAGGAGGAGACGGAGAGCCCAGAGCTGGTGCTGCCTCCACCCTCGGGCCCTCCCTCACTCCCACCCGACGCATGACCCTCTATGCAAGAGGGCCAAAGCCCAGGATCACCACCGCGAGGGCACTCCTGAGGCACCGGAGAAGGCCAGAAGGAACCCCCGCTGCCCTGTAGCAGTCCGCGGCAGCCCCCGCTTTGAGGCAGGACCATGGCAATACGGCCTGCCGCTCCTCCTCCCTCTGCCCTCCCTCTGCCCTCCTCCTCCTCCCTCCTTTCTAAGGTACGTAGTTGGATTTTCTTTTAATTATTATGATTTTATAATAATTTTATAATAATATAATAAATAATATAATACAATGTTATATTGTAATTTCAATATATTACTATGTCTATATATATATACTATAATATAAAGTTATGATATTAATACTAATAATATATGAATATTTCTTGATATATTAACATGTTAATATTAATGATGTGTTATATATAGCAAATATAGTAAATAAATAAATAATGTAGCTTAGAATGTAGTTCCGCCTTTAGGTGCGGCCCTCCATAATATTTTTTGGCTCTCGTGTGGCCCCTTGGGAAAAATAATTGCCCACCCCTGCCTTACACCCAACTACGCATCCTTTTTCATCACTTGAGAAATACTGACCACAGAAGCAGTTTGGGCAGGATCCAAATTCTGACCAAATATGATGAGGATGAAGTAGGCATGCACAAGGCTGGTGCTGTCAAATACGTTGGCTGTGCAAGCCATAAATCACCTTTGACGCTCTGTTATCTTAGCATCTGATCAGGGACGGCCCGACCTAATTTGGGGGGGTACGCGAAGAAAATTTTGTGCCCCCCCCCCGCCGCGTCACTCACCGCCGCCGCCACGCCACACACCGCCGCCACGCCCACACGCCCCCCACGCCCACGCCACGCCACGCCCACACCACCGCTGCCACGCCCACGCCGCCGCCGCCGGCCCCATCGGCCGTGGCACACCTCCATGGCGCACCTTTCTGCGCGTGCCTCCCTGCGCCGCTGGCAAGACGCGCAGAAAGCACCTACAGGCGCTATAGCGCCTGTAGATGTTTCTGTGCACGCAGACGCCGCGCGCGTCTGCGCCGTGCACTTGCCCCCATGCGTGCAGGTTTTGCGCATGCGTGCTGGCTCCAAAGTGGCAGGGCGCTTGGGAGGGAGTGGCGCTGCGGCGCTTGTGGCGCGCGGCGTGCGCAGAAACGTCTACAGCCGCTATAGCGCCTGCAGGTGCTTCTGCGCGTCTTGCGGACGGCGGCGCAGGGCAGTGCGGTGGCGGTGGGGTGCAGAGTCGCGCGGCAGCACCCTCCCAGCCGGTGGTGCCCCTCCCAGCCGGTGATGCTCTACGCAACCGCGTAGGTGGCGGAATCACTGGGGCCGTCCCTGCATCTGATCAGTGTTAAAAGTCAGAAAGAGGCAGATATGTATTTCTCATGCAAATGAGTACTGGGTCTCCTATCAGCATGCAAGGCAGTTACGAAATGTATAAATGGAGTGAGAAGGAGAGGATACCCTTTCCTCTCTCTTTCAGAATCCCAATAGGGATGGGAAAGTAGAAGTTGCCTAGAATTAGCAGAACATTCTGGTCTAGCTAGGAGTACTTTGTGCGCACAACATCATTAATGCACGGGGCTTCCAGACACAAGGTGGATCAAGAGATGGCAACCAAGATAGCTTGGGTTGTTGTCGTTTTTGGGGGGCTGTTTGGCCATGTTCCAGAAGAATTCTCTCCTGACGTTTCACCTGCATCTATGGCAGGCATCCTCAGAGGTTGTGAGGTCTGTTGGAAACTAGGAAAATGGGGTTTACATATCTGTGGAAAGTCAAGGGTGATAGAAAGAACTCCTGTCTGTTGGAGCTAGGTGTGAATGTTTCCATTGGCCACCTTGATTAGCATTTGATGGCCTGACAGTTTTTAGGTGTGGATTGTTACTTCTTGGGTAGATTCTTAGTTGAGAGGTGATTAGCTGTTCCCGATTGTTTCTTGTCTGAAGTTCCTCTGTGTTTGAGTGTTGTTCTTAATTTACTATTATAATTTTAGAGTTTTTTTTAATACTGGTAGCCAGATTTTGTTCATTTTTCATGGTTTCTTCCTTTCTGTGGAAATTGTTCACACACTTGTAATTTTAATGGCTTCTCGGTGCATGGTAGTTGTTAGAGCAGTGTTTCCCAACCAGTGTGCCGGGGCACACTAGTGTGCCGTGAGTGATCATCAGGTGTGACGTGGGAAATTGGAACCTCCAGGAGGGGGGAGAGTCTAGTGTGTTGAAGTATAAAAACCCTAAGAAACCTACCTCGATAAAGGCACAACATTACAAACACCCCCCCGTTGTCTACTTGGTCTCTCCCTCTCCATGCATTGGGAAGGCCCACCTCCCTTTCCCCAAGTAGAGACCTCCTCTTGCCTCCCCCCCCCCGGGCCTAATGCCGGATGATTCAGTCCAGCACCGGCCCCCGCCCTCCCTCCTCCCCGGTGCATGCGAAACTGCTCTCGGCCTCCCTCCGGCTCCCTGCCCGTCGCCGCCTTCCTTCTTGCCTGCTTCGCCAGCCCCCAGATGCCCACCCGGGCCGCCCCGCTGACCCCTGAGAAGCTGCGCAGGTGGTGAGTGAGGCTCCTGCTCCCCACGACCCCAATTCAAGCCTGGCGGGGAGGGAGGGGGCAACCTAAGTGAGAGGGGGACTGCTGGTCTTTCGAGGCCCCCCTTCCAGAAACTGTAACTCCCAAATGTCAAGGTCTATTTTCCCCAACAAACAAACAACAAGATAACATAACATTGCTTGAGTCCACAGTGCTCTCTGGGTGTAGGTGTACTACAACTTCCAAACTCAAGGTCAATTCCCAAGCAAACCCTTTCAGTAATTTCTGTTGGTAATGAGAGTTCAATATGCCAAGTTTGGTTCAATTCCAATGTTGCAAGAGTTCAGGATGCTCTTTGATTGTGTTAACTATAAATCCCAGAAACTGTAAGTCCCAAATGTCAAGGTCTATTTCCCCCAAACTCCATCTGTGTTCACATTTGGGCATATTGAGTATTCATGCCAAGTTTGGTCCTGATCCAACATTGTTTGAGTCCACAGTGCTCTCTGGATATAGGTGAACTACAACTCCAAAACTCAAGGTCAATGCCCACCAAACTCTTATAGCATTTTCTCTTGGATATGGGATTTCTGTGTGGGAAGTTTTGTCTTTCTGCCATTCCTGCCAGGATATCTATGTTGTGTTCATCGAAACAGGCCCAGGTTTCACACTGAGTGTATAAATACATTTAAAAACATATTAACTATATGTATTACTGTGTTAGAGTGTCGTTTTGTGTCATTTGGGTTGGTGGTGTGCCCCAGGATTTTGCAAATGTAAAAAGTGTGCCGCGGCTCAAAAAAGGTTGGGAAACACTGTGTTAGAGTATAAGATAGCTTGCTTGCTTGTTCTTGTTTATGGATCAGCATTTGGCTGATCACTACCGGAAAAAAGGAGTTGGGTTGAGCAGGCCTTTCTTTATAGGCATATTTTGGATTTGGTTCAACAATATGCCACATATAGGCGTTCAGTGCCTAGTGAGACTACCCTGTATGTGGACCAGCTGCAGCTCTCCTTGCTGTCTCTCCTGAAACAGAGATTCGGTGCCAGTCATTCCTGGAGTGAGCCTGCCTTCGGCTGGAACGGCAGCTGCTCGGCTGCCTGGCTGAGTGTCCTGGCAATAGTGATGCATGTACAAAAAACGACAGAGGGCATTCGGAAGCTGGCACTGCCAGTGGGGCAGAGCAGGCTGGGCTGTGACCAGTCGTCCCCTGAAGAGGCCAGCCGTGGCATCAGCTGCACCGGCAGCTGCTTGCCTTTTGCTGTCGCAGCTATTCTGGCAACAAACACCAGCACAGGAAGGAAAGCAGGGAAAAGGGACAACAGCATCTGGCCAGGGCTTTGTGTGATGCCCTCTGTTCCTTTGTGGATCAGGACAAGCCAAGGCGCTCTTTGGGCAACCACCGGATACAAGGCGGGAGACATCAACCATCAACCAAGAGACCAGAAGGTCCAAAAGCTGCCCTGCACTGGAAAATAAATCATGCCATTTTCAGGCAGATATCTGGTTTGGGTATCCAGAAAGGGAGAGATGCAGTTTACAAAGAGTGGACATGTCAATATGGCTAAGGATTCCTCAGCCAAAACCAAAGATAACTAGCTTCCTACTGGGAAATCATTAATGATGACATCGACATCTTAGAGAGCAAGTCCTTGCTCAGTGATTTATATAGGTTGAATATTCCATATCCCATATGCTTAGGAGAGAAAGCAGGTCACAACCCACACTGCTTCCTTGTTCCTTCTCTGCTCACAATATCTTTCTTGGAGCAGATATACAATATAATACTACTAATAATATAATTTAATAATATAATAATTATATATTTTATATTACATGTAATATTACTAATAATGTACAAGAACAGGTCGTGATAGTGGCACAAGAAAGGTGAAGGGAGGGGTAATGTCACGATGCACGGACTGACCGGCCCCTTAATCACACACACAGAGACGGGCTGAAGGCTAACTACTTTATTGACTATAAAAACAGTTCAAAGATATTGTCCATAAGAATAGTAAAACAATCCAAAAAAGGCTTGAAGTAACAATGTCCAAAAACCGTGGCAAATAGGCTAAAAGTTCAGCAAGACTCAAAGTTCAGCAAGGCTTCACACAACCGTGCGAATCAGGAAACAAGGCAAGGCTCCGCACAACCATGCGGTTCAGGAACAAGGCAAAGCAAGGCAAGGCAAGGCTTGATGACCACGGGCTAGCTTAGCTTCGTGGTCCCACTCCGCTTCACGCCTATTCAGGAAAGACGTGGCCGGAGCACTGAGGATTCGTTCCCACGGATCCTATACTTAATCCCTCGGCCGAGGTCGCCGACGCTCTAGGCTTCTTCGTCTCCAATCGCTGCTCACGGACCTCGGCCGGTCTATGCTCTTAGACCATTCCCTTCTGCTAGACTCGATGTTCCGTCTCCTATCAAAGGTTCGACCTTGTCTCTCCGCAGCTGTGTTTCTATCTCCCTGAGAGCTCTCCTCCCTAACCAATTCCCATGCACTTTCTTCCATGTTTTCCCCTGGAGGCTCTTGAGAATTTCTCCCTCCCGGGTGTTCATAGCTGCCAGAATCGCTGTCCATCTGCACCTGGTTATCTATGTCTTCGCTAGGGCCAAACAACATTTCTTCCCATGCCAAGCTCTCTGTGGGCGAAGGAGGCCCATCAGGGGAAAGCTGCCCTTCGCCCCAGTCATCTAGCTCATCCTCTGAATCATGTTCTGGCACTGCTGGTTCTAAAGCTAATGGGACCCCAGGTCCTGACCCCTGCCCTCCAGGCACAAACAAGAACTGCTGTGCTACAGGTAACAGCCATGGTATATATAGTATACTAGCTGACCCGGCCACGTGTTGCTGTGGGATTTTTTAAACTTGGGGACTGTGTGTGTAGTTATGTATATGTGTATATGTGTATGCGTGTATATGTGTGTACTTATGTATACGTGTGTTTGTATATGTATGTGCGTGTATATGTGTTGATGTGTGTGTAAGTACAGGTGTGTTTATGTGTGTATGTGTATATTTGTATATTTCTGTGCATGTATATATATGTGTGTGTGTATGTGTTTCCGTGTTCCTTTCTTCTCCCCTCTTTCCTTCCTTCCTTCCCTCCATCCTTCTGTCCTTTCCTTCCTTTCCCCTCCCCCTCCTTCCTGCTATCCTTCCTTTTTCCTTCCTTTCTTCTCCCCTCCTTCCTTCCATCCATTCTTCCTTCTATCCTTCCTTTCCTTTCTTCTCCCCTCCTTCCTTCCTTCCTTCCCTCCCTTCCTTCTTTCCTTTCCCTCCTTCCTGCCATTCCTCCCCTTTCTGTATCAGTCCTTGCTCCCCTTGTCTCAGTCCCTCCATTCCTTTCCCGACATTTCCCTACCACCACCAACATTCCGACTCTCTAAACTGCCAAGGGGGGTGGGGTGGGGGGGGGGGCTCCCAGCCTACATTCTAACTAAGGGAGTATTTGCATAATGCCTCTAATTGGTCAGCTCCACTAACATTCCGTCGCTCTAAACTGACAGAGGGAGGTGGTGTGGGGGATCATGGGAGTTGTAGTCCATAATGGTTTTTTTTAAATTTGTGGCCGTTGGCTCTTTTTTGGGCGGGTGTGTGTGTGTGTTTTGGTAAACATACCTCGTAGGTTTTCCGGGTATGTGGGCTGTTTTTGTGTGTCTGCCTTGTGTGATTTCTTTGTCTATAAGACTGGAACCACCACATGAAGGATTTTATATATATAGATAGTATTGGATTATATATTATATAGTACAATATAGTAATAGATAATACTCATATTGTGCTATGCTAATAATATAATATATTGTATGTACGTATAATATTTATAATAATATTTATAATAATACTGTGCAATAATATTCTAATAATAATACAATATAATAGAATAATTATATATTTATATTACATGTAATATTACTAATAATACTGCAGTATAGTAATAAATAGTACTAATATTGTGCTATGCTAATAATATAATATATTGTATGTGCCTATAACTTGTAAGCCACTCTGAGTCCCCTTCAGGGTAAGAAGGGGGGGGGGGAATAAATATCGTAAATAAATAAATGGTAAATAAACACCTTGGCAGCAATCCCCTTGTCCTTCCTAACCTGGGCAACACTGGAAGGCCCCCTGGTAACTGCCTAATGGGCTTGAATGGCTGAAAGACTTCCTCCTCCTTGCTCATAACTGGAAAGAAATCCCATTTGGTGAACCACTTCCTTTTCTGAGAAGCTCACACATCCCAGGCCAGACAGCCAAAGGCCGACCTTTTGCAAGCCACACACATCCAAGCGACCGAGCTCTTAAGGATCCTGGCGGCGACAGCTTCCTCCGAGCCCACAAGCCAGTGGGATCTCTTTTATGCATGGCAGGGAGCCAAGTGGCCCATGAAAGCACTCCCCGGCCCCCTCTTAAATGGATGAAAACCTCCTCAAGGCTTTGAGGGAGTTCAGGAGGCAGGCTTCTGCTCAGCAGCACCCTGGATGTGTGCCGAGGCAGAAGAAAACCGTTCCAGCGTGCGAGGAGGAGTCAAAATCTGAGTGCTGCAGACCCCTACCCCAATGTGTACCCTCCCCTTTCAAACATCTGATGCAAATCTAGGTATCCTATGAATGCCAGGGTGGAGATTAGAAATGGCAAGTTTGCTAATTCTCAATTCTATACGGAAGAAAAGGCTGATAATACACAAAGGTAACTATTGAAAGGAGCCAGTGGTGCTATAGTTTGGGTATTTTGGTCACCCTCTCAGTCTCCTAAGACAGTGTTTCCCAACCTTTTTTTGAGCCGCGGCACACTTTTTACATTTGCAAAATCCTGGGGCACACCACCAACCAAAATGACACAAAATGACACTCTAACACAGTCATACATATAGTTAATATGTTTTTAAAATGTATTTATACACTCAGTGTGAAACCTGGGCCTGTTTCAATGAACTCAACATAGATATCCTGGCAGGAATGGCAGAAAGACACAAACTTCCCACACAGAACTCCCATAACCAAGAGAAAATACTATAAGAGTTTGGTGGGCGTTGACCTTGGGTTTCGGAGTTGTAGTTCTCCTATATCCAGAGAGCACTGTGGACTGAAACAATGTTGGATCAGGACCAAACTTGGGATGAATACTCAATATACCCAAATATGAACGCAGATGGAGTTCAGGGGAAACGGACCTTGACATTTGGGAGTTGTAGTTGCTGGGATTTATAGTTCCCCTACCATCAAAGCACATTCTGAACCCCCCCAATGATAGAACTGGGCCAAACTTCCCACACAGAACCCCCAGGAGGCAAGAGGAGGTCTCTACTTGGGGAAAGGGAGGCGGGCCTTCCCAATGCATGGAGAGGGAGAGACCAAGTAGACAACAGGTGGGGAGGGGGGGTGTTTGTAATTTTGTGTCTTTATCGAGGTAGGTTTCTTAGGGTTTTTATACTTCAACACACTAGACTCCCCCCCCCCCCTTTCCTGGAGGTTCTAATTTTCCACGGCACACCTGATGATCGCTCACGGCACACTAGTGTGCCCCGGCACACTGGTTGGGAAACACTGTCCTAAGAGGAAGAGCAAACCTCTGAACAAATCTCACCAAGAATCACCTGTGATAGGTGTGCCGTGTGTTGGGTCTACTCAAAAGTTCCAGATAACAACAAACAATGTGGTAAAATCAAGCAAATTGGGAAACCAAAGAGCATGGAAATGTGGAGCAGGGCAGGGTTGTTTTTGCTCTTACCAGCTGCCCTGCTCCACATTTCCATGCTCTTTGGTTTCCCAATTTGTTTGTCTCTTTGCATAGTATGCATACTCCGACTTCAGGATCTGAACATGCAAATCATCAACATGTTCTTATTGTGAGACACAGGGGCGGACCAAAATGTTCCCGGGGGGTACGCCAAAAATATTTTTGCACCCCCCCAGTGCACATGTGCCAATCTGCACGCGCACTGGCTCCAGAGCACGCTCCCGCTTTGGCAGCCAGTGCGCATGCGCACGCGACTTTTTCGGGTCTGCGGGGCCGGCTGCGGAGGCCTGGCTAGCGCGGTGGCGGGCCACGGGCGGCGGGGCAGCACGGGGCGGCGGGGGGAGCCAGCGTGGCGGCGCCTCCCGGGTGACGCCGCCTCCCGGTGACGCCGCCCCTACGCGCCTGCTTCCTCCGCCTAATGGACGAACTGGCCCTGGTGAGACACAGTCCTTTGAGGTTCCGGAAGATGACCCATGGGTGGGATGGATGTCGGCTCTGTTTGCCTGTAAGATGATGCACCATCACCCCTGGAAATGGGGCAGCTTTTGAGCTACTGAGGCTCCCTCGCAGATCCTTCTTGCAACTCTGCTCCCTTTGGATTTCAGATTCTTCATCCCAGCTTTTCTGCAGATAGGTCACTATGCATGAAGACAAAGCCGGGGATCAGCTCAGAAAAGAGCAGCATGGCTCTTTGGGAGGCAGGGCCGGGCGACGCGGTCACGTAGGGGTTCCCAGAGAGGGCGTGGCCACCTGGGAGGGGCGCGTTGCCGTGTCACCGCAGAGCCGGCGGCACGGAGGAATGGGGGAAGAGGGGACTCACGGGGCGGGCTCCCGGACCCGAGGAGGAGCAGGAGGAGGGGGGAGGCCATGAGGGCGGCCCCCACGGAGATGCAGCGGCAGCAGCAGCAGCAGCAGCAACGCCCCCGGAAGGGCCCGGAGCCAGAGGCGCATCTTCCTGACGTCACTTCCTCGTCGCCGCCTCTGCCGAGGAGGAAGGGGAGGAAGGCCTCACCGGCCGCGCGCTGCAAGGACACCCGGAAGGAGAGACGCCGGAGGGAGGGAGCCCTGCAGAGGCGCGGCGGCCTCTTCCTCCTTCCCTCCCTCCCTCCGCGTCTCTCCTTCTGGGTGTCCTTGCAGCGCGTGGCCGGCGAGGCCTTCCTCCCCTTCCTCCTCGGCAGAGGCGGCGACGAGGAAGTGACGTCAGGAAGATGCGCCTCTGGCTCTGGGCCCTTCCGGGGGTGCTGCTGCCGCTGCTGCTGCTGCATCTCCGTGCAGGCCGCCCTCGTGGCCTCCCCCCTCCTCCTGCTCCTCCTCGGGTCCAGGAGCCCGCTCCGTGAGTCCCCTCTCCCCCCCCCGTTCCCGCGCCGGGCGCGCCGGAGGAGTCAGTGCATGCGCGGGCGCAGCTGGGAGCCGCCGGGGGGGGGGGGCCAAAATAATGTTCGCTTACTTCTCCCGGAGAGCTCGGACCGCCCCTGTTGGGAGGTGACAGTTGAAATGGCAAGGGGAGGACTGGAGGAAGTGAGGAAATAATGTAGGCACTGACTTAGCCCAGGCACTTGCCAAATCCCTCCTATGGAAGATGATAGTCCTTCAAACACATGAAGGTGAAACTTTCAGTCCCTAGGAACTATCTACAAACCCCATAGAGACTAAGGACTTTATCATACTCTCTCCTCTCGGCATTACTTCGTGAATGAAGATTCTTAGGAAGGACTCATCCCACACTTTTTACAAGCAAGTTGATAACTAAAAAGGCCAATCTGAGATAGGCAAGTTCGGTTGTAGAAAGCACAGCAGAAAGTCTCCTTGGGTGATGCTGTTTCCAAGTTGCGGTTCTTTCTGCATTGTCGTTTCTCCTCGAGACCCATTTGGCATGACTTCTCGAAAGAGGCTGCAGCATGGTGGATAGTGCGTCTTCATGCTTCCCGATGTGAGGCCAGGGTGGACCATTGTGGTGATCAATCTGGCCGAGCCTGAGATGTTGTTTCAGGGAGTCCTTATATCTCTTTTTGGGGGCGCCTCTATTGCGCTGACCCATGGCGAGTTCACCGTAGAGTAGTATCTTTGGGAGGCGGTGGTCCTCCATCCTAGAGACGTGCCCTGCCCTGGCCTCAATGCTGGTGATCCCTGCTTGCTCAAGGACAGTGACATTAGTCACATAGTCAGTCCACTGTATATTTAGGATTGTGCGAAGACAGCGCTGATGAAAGCCTTCGAGGAGTCGTAGGTGTTGGCGATAGGTGACCCATGTTTCAGACCCAAAAAGTAGAATAGACAGTACGATAGCTCTGTACACACTGATTTGGGTGCTTTGCTTCAGGTGCTTGTTGCTCCAGACTCTTTTGTGAAGCCTTCCAAAAGCACTCTATGCCTTTGATAATCTGTGATCTACCTCTTTGTCCTTCTTGGCGTCTGAAGAGATGATGCTTCCCAGGTAGGTGAACTGCTGAACGGACTTAAGCACAGATGTGCCTATGCTGACGTGGGGATGATGGTGTTCTTCCTGTGGTGCGGGCTGGTAGAGGACTTCCGTTTTCTTCAGGCTGACTTCCGGCCCAAACAGCTCTGCAGCTGCAGCAAAGCAGGATGTGAGGCGCTGCAGGGCTGCTTCTGAATAGGCGACAAGGGCAGCATCATCAGCAAAAAGCAGCTCACGGACTAGATAGTTTAGAGTCTTAGTGCGAGCCCTCAGATGGCTTAAGTTGAACAAGCTACCATCTGTATATGCCGTCTTCTTCTTCTTCGAGGTCTGCCGTAGCCCTTTGGAGCATCATGCTGAAGAAGATTGTAAATAGTGTTGGTGCAAGAACACAACCTTGTTTCACTCCATTAGTTATTAGAAAGATACTAGTTTTACAACAATCATGTTGTTTAAGCAAATGAAAACATTCATGTGGAACTAATCACTTTTGTACTTTCTCTCCAAAAGTGTGATGGCCTCATCCTATGGAGCCCTGGGACCTCTCTAAATACCCTTCCCTGAACCAAGATGGAATAATGGAAGTAAGTTGATGTGAACTCATAGTGCTACGTCTGTGTGTTGTCAATGGGCTCCAAACCTTCGACCCAAAGGCCTAATGACACATGGCATTACATGCACACAGCAACAACACACTCCGAAGAGACGGCTTATTGAGATCATGCTGGCATTGGAGTTTTCTTTGTTAAGCTCTGACCTGGATTGCTTGTTGATGTTCTCTGAGCAGGAGCTCATGTTATGAAGATAATCTTCTGTACCTATGGCAACCTTCGGTGAGGGAGAAGAGCAACGATTGGACAGAAGGGTGCCACCGAGGCTTCCACAGGCCTAGACCTTAAGGGCAGAGCATTTCTGAATCTGCACGGCCTGCTCTCCCCATTTCAGGAGACCAGGGCAACTGGCCACCTAAGAGAGTGACTCCGCAGTTTGGGATGGAGCTGCTCTCTTGCTGGCTGAGGCAAGAACGAACTGTCTCTATCCGTCAAGTGTATTTACTAAATACGACCATAACAAACACTCCGCAAGCAGCTGAGAGATGCTCAAGACTATCCTAATCTCTTCAGAAGATACATCGGCCATAATTAATTCAAAGAGATGGGGCCGCTGATTGGAATTTTTAATGAGCAGGAACATCTGCTCACTCTCAGAACGCGGCATGCGCCCGGAGCGCTACACTCTCGCCCATCTCCAGCAGCCAGCCAGCCCTGACCTTCTCCAGAAGGTACATCCATGAGTCAATGATCTGGACGAACAAGGTGGGGACTATGGGGGGAACAAGAGGGGAGGCCACAGGAAACACTGGGCAAGGAGCAGAGTGGAGGGGGCACGCAGAAAAGAAGGGGCAGTGTTTGATGAACATCTGGACGTCTTCCAATACACTACAAGGAGCAGATTCAAGAGCTGGGCATGTTTAGCCTGCAGAAGAGAAGGCTGAGAGGAGACATGATGAGGACCATGGATCGATATGTGAGGGGAAGTCACAGGGACATGTTTTCTGCTGCCCGGGAGAATAATAGAATCATTGAGTTGGAAGAAATCTGGTGGGCCATCCAGTCCAGCCGGCCAAGACGGAGATCCTGTGGCTGGGTCGTCCGGGTATGGGAGAGATCCAGCTTCCAACCCTAGACGGGGCGATACTTCGCCCGTCCCCATCTGTCAAAAGTTTGGGAGTCACGCTTGACTCCCAATTATCAATGGAGAAGCATATCTCCATTGTCAGCGGGGTAGCTTTCTACCACCTCCGGCGGGCGAGGAAGCTGGCTCCCTACCTGTCCCGTCATGACCTAGCCACAGTGGTCCAAGCCACGGTCATCTCAAGACTGGACTACTGTAATGCTCTCTACATCGGCCTTCCTCTGTCGGTGATCCGGAAGCTCAAGCTGGTGCAGAACGCTGCAGCTAGGATAGTGGCAGGACTACCATCCCGCTGCCACATTACGCCTGTTTTGCGCGAACTGCACTGGCTTCCAATAGAGCACCGGATCACCTTCAAAGTGCTGGTTTTGACCTTCAAGGCCTTGAATGGTCTGGGGCCAGTGTACCTAAGGGACCGCCTCTCCCAATACAACCCCTCGAGACCGCTGCGATCAGAATCCCAAAACCTTCTGGTGATACCAAGCTTCCAAACTCTGCGCCTGACCACAACGCGGAGGAGGGCGTTCAGTGCCATTGCACCCGAATTGTGGAATGCTCTCCCCCCCCCCCACACACACACAGTTCGGGCTCTATCGAACCTGCTGGCCTTCCGTAAGGCCTGTAAGACTCTATTGTTCTTGCAGGCCTTCGGTCAGTAATAACCCTTGGCCGTATAATGTACTATGTAGGCCATAAGAGTACTCAACGCATATGTATATCGTATATTTTACCCTGTTAAATGTTGGCTGTTGTTGTATAGTGTTTTATAGTGTTTTTTACTCTGTTTTAATATTTTGATCCATGTGAGTCGCCCCGAGCCTATCGGGAGTGGGTGCCTAACACGTCGAAATAAATAAATAAATAAATAAACCTCATTCTGCCAAGAAGCAGGAAAATCGCATTCAAAGCACCCCTGACAGATGGCCATACAGCCTCTGTTGCAAAGCTCCCAAAGAAAGAGCCTCCACCACACTCTGGGGCAGAGAGTTCCATTGCTGAACAGCTCTCACAGTCAGGAAGTTTTCCCTAATGTTCAGGTGGAATCTCTTTTCCTGTAGTTTGAAGCCATTCTTCTGTGTCCTGGTCTCCAGGGCAGCAGAAAACAAGCTTGCTCCCTCCTTCCTAGGACTTCCCCTCACATATTTATACATGTCAATCATGTCTCAGTCTTCTCTTCTTCAGGCTAAATATGCCCAGCTCTTGAAGCCGCTCCTCGTAGAGCTTGTTCTCCAGACCCTTGATCATTTTAGTCGCCCTCCTTTGGATACATTCCAGCTTGTCAACATCTTCCTTCAATTATGGTGCCCAGAATTGGACACAGTATTCTAGATGTGGGAGCATTATTTCCTTGGATCTAGACACTAGGACACAACTGAACAATGGTTTCGAAGAACAGGAAAGGAGATTGCACCTGAGCATGAGGAAGAACTTCCTGACTGTGAGCAGGCCCGGATTACCCATAAGGCTAGGCTAGGCCATGGCCTAGGGGCGCACGCTAAGGGGGGCACAGATCACGGACACCCCCCCAAATGTTGAAACAAATAAAAACGCGACGGCGCATGGAGATGAGGAAGGAAGCCGCTGCTCCAAGCTGCTCTCTCCCGCCGCCAGCTGGGGCTCCAACCTGTTTGTGGAGCCGCCGGCAGCCTGTGGCTTCCCTGCCTCACCTCCTCCGCGTAGCATCATCTGAGGGGCTCGCCCGCAGGGAGAAGGAAGAGGAAAAGGAGGAGCCCCACCACCACACACGCCCCCAGGCAGAGCCCCGGAGGGAGAGAGAACGGGCGCAACAGGTCCACGGAACTCGCCCTCAGGAAGGCCCAGGAGGTGCTGGCGGAGGAGAGGAGCGAGCTGTGCAGCTGAGGCGCCAGGGAGGGTGCCAGGGAGGGAGGGTGCTGTCGACGCATCTCGCGAGAACGCCCCCCTCAGGGAAGTGACCTCTCGTGGCTCAGATGCAGGCTGCAACGCATGCGCAGGAGGAGGAAAGGTGGGTGGGAGGACGAAAGGTGGCAGCGACCCCCCAGTGGGGAAATAGCAGCAGGCCAAGTGGGCGGGCCCGCCTTCGGGAGCAACGGCCGGGTCAGTGGGTCAAGCGAGACTCGGGCCTGTGCTCAGGGCACGAAGCCGGCCTCCTTCCCTAAGGTGGTGGTTTTGGAGCCCGTTCGCTGCAACAGAGGGGCCCAAGAGAGGGAGGGAGGGGCAGGAGGGAGCACAACACGCGGGGGCGTAATTCCAAAGTGTGGCCTAGGGCGCAAAAAGTTGTTAATCCGGGCCTGGCTGTGTGTGTGAGAGAGAGAGCTGTTCATCAGTGGAACTCTCTCTCTCTGATCAGGAGTGTCGTGGAGGCTCCTTCTTAGGGAGCTTTTAAACGGAGGCTGGATGGCCATCTGTTGGGGGGGGGGGGCTTTGAATGAGATTTACTACTTCTTGGCAGAATGGGGTTGGACTGGATGGCCCAGGGGGTCTCTTCAATCTCTAGGATTCTATATGGAGGGATGTGAACGAGGCATCTCTTACGCCTGCTTTGCAAAGTTCACCAAGGTGGGTAGCAACCCGGATCTATTTCTTCCAAGCCTGGCAGTAATGAGGTAAAGGAGCAGAAGGAGAGGCAGGGAAAGGCCTTTTTTTCTCCTGCCTTTTCAGATTTACTGGCTGCTTTGTTCCTCGGAGTCATTAATCATCCCAGGGAAGATACAGATGCCCACGGAGCCTGAAACAGCAGAGCAAATATAAATCTACTAGCCTTTTGATAGCGGCTATAAAATAAAACAGGTTAGTCAAGCATTTCCTCAGAGGCAAGCGGGGAAGAGCGAGCAGCCCACACAGCCCACGACGGAAAGCAGCATCTGCAAACAACCCCAAGCCACTAACTGCCTTTGAAGGGTTGTTTTGAGGGAGGGATGCGAGGATAGCGGTGCTGGTGCCTCCTAACAGCAACAACGGAGGAGAGAGTAATATCGGTGAGAACTCTGATCTCCAACAGGCATTGAATGGCTGTTCAGGAGCTGTTGTAGCTAGACCAGTCTTTCTCAACCAGTGTGCCGTGGCACACTAGTGTGCGGGGGAGGAGGAAGGGCCGGGCAGTGGTGAAGAAAAAGAAGAAGGGACCGGGGCGCCGCCTCCTTCGGCCGTTTCCCCAGCCAGCCCCCAATCCGCCATGACTCCCACCATGACTCTCATCCCTCGCTCGTTGAAGCCGCATGGAGGAGCCCCGCCCACTGAAGCCCGTCCACCGCTCCTGCTCCTGCTCTGTAGGAGAGCTGAAGCTGGGGGAGGGGGCGGGGCTCTGCCCCCTCCCCTGGCTTCGGCACTCCCAGGAGCTGCTCCAGCCTTGAGGGGACAGTGCCAAGCCAGCATTGTGCTGGCTCTGGCACCGCTGGCTTGGCACTGCCCCCTCAAGGCTGGAGCTGCTGCTGGGAGAGGTGAAGCCGGGGTAGGGGGTGGGGCATGGCGCAGCCTGGCTCCGCCCCTCCCTGGCTTTCGCACTCCCAGCAGCTGCTCCCAGCAGGCCACCAACCCCCAGCCGTTCTTTACTGTCTTAGAGTGTCATTTTGTTGGTGGTGTGCCCCCAAATTTTTTTAATGTTAAAAGTGTGCCGCGGCTCAAAAAAGGTTGGGAAACATTGAGCTAGACTACTGAGTCCTGGGGTAGATAGGGTAAAAAAATTAGAAATATGCAGATTAAGATGGCCTCATGCTTGAATGTATCTCTAAGACAGTGGTTCTTAACCTTTTTTGGGGTACTAGACCTACCAGTTTCATATGCGCATTCACGGAACCCTTCTTTAGTGATAAATAAAATATGATCTGCAGCAAGTGATGGCCAAGCGGGGCATGTCATCACGACTTTGCACAAGTGTGTCTTTACCTCCACGGCAGAGGCTCTGCCAAACCCCTCAGACTGACTCATCGAACCCCTAGGGTTTGATCGAACCCAGGTTAAGAACCACTGCTCTAAGAAGATGCTGGCGAAAGAATGTTATTCTACACCAGGCATGTGTATTTGGGCCCTCCAGGTGTTTTGGACTTCAACTCCCACCATTCCTTCAGTATGTGGATGACATCCTTCAGTACGTGGACGACATACTCATAGCACAGGCATGGGACAACTTGGGCTCTCCAGATGTTTTGGACTTCAACTCCCACCATTCCTTCAGTACATGGATGACATCCTTCAGTATTTGGACGACATACTCATAGCACAGGCATGGGCCAACTTGGGCCCTCCGGGTGTTTTTGGACTTCAAGTCCCACCATTCCTTCAGTACATGGATGACATCCTTCAGTATTTGGACGACATACTCATAGCACAGGCATGGGCCAACTTGGGCCCTCCGGGTGTTTTGGACTTCAAGTCCCACCATTCCTTCAGTACATGGATGACATCCTTCAGTAGCATAGGCATGGGCCAACTTGGGCCCTCAGGTGTTTTGGACTTCAAGTCCCACCATTCCTTCAGTACATGGATGACATCCTTCATTTAGCATCAGGCATGGGCCAACTTGGGCCTTCCGGGTGTTTTGGACTTCAAGTCCCACCATTCCTTCAGTACATGGATGACATCCTTCAGTACATGGACGACATACTCATAGCACAGGCATGGGCCAACTTGGGCCCTCCGGGTGTTTTGGACTTCAAGTCCCACCATTCCTTCAGTACATGGACGACATACTCATAGCATAGGCATGGGCCAACTTGGGCCCTCCGGGTGTTTTGGACTTCAAGTCCCACCATTCCTTCAGTACATGGATCCTTCAGTACATGGATGACATACTCATAGCATAGGCATGGGCCAACTTGGGCCCTCCAGGTGTTTTGGACTTCAAGTCCCACCATTCCTTCAGTACATGGATGACATCCTTCAGTACATGGACGACATACTCATAGCACAGGCATGGGCCAACTTGGGCCCTCCGGGTGTTTTGGACTTCAAGTCCCACCATCCCTTCAGTAATTGGGCCCTCCCATGCCTGTGCTATGAGCACGTCGTTCATGTACTGAAGGAATGGTGGGAGTTGGCCCATGTTGGCTCAAGTTGGCCCATGTGTGTTCCACACCAGGAGCCTTTTAATTATGGTTTTACACAAGGTTTGGTTCCAGAAGGAAGACGTAGGTGGAAAAGATGTCTTCCTGTATTCCAGTGACAAGAAATTGCATTTGTTTAGGTGAACCTTTCGGTGCCAGCCAGCTGTGAAACTCCTTTTATCCTCCGAACGGGATTGCACCAGAGCATCATTGATGAAGGCAGCACCTGCTCAAGAAAGGCAGGGGCTGAAAAAGCCATGCTTGCCACATATCCAATTTCCAGCAGCGGCCCTAAATGCATCTGCGGCTACAAAAGAAAGGAGTGCAACAAAGATGGTGGGGAGAAGCCAGAAGATCCGTCATCCTTCGGTGATTAGTGCGCCATCTCCGCCAGCGAGACCACGGGACATGCCCTATTAGCTTCGGAGCCGACAATTCTTCATTCTGCACAGCCTTTCAAAGGGTTGCATATTATCTTTGAAAAACCACTAACCTCTGATGGATGGGGGCCAGCAGCAAACCCGCCACTTTGCTTTTAGCATTGTGGAGCTTCCAAGCAGCTCCTCCCTCCCCTCCCTCCTCCCCCCCTTATTTTGCCAGGTGAGTGTGTTCTGCTCTCTCCACCCGCCAGACAAAGAATGAATGCTTCAATCAAACCTGTGTACAAGGATGGATGAGCCGTATCATCTGTTGCACCGGCCCCAGCTTGCTCTACTTGGGAGCACTTTCTGGTGGCCTTGCGGCTTCGTTCACAGCAAACCGGGGGTGCAGAAAAATGATTCCTGCTCTCAAGAGATGCTCAATATTCCAGGAGGGTTTCCTTACAGAAAGATGGATTTTGGCAGAGACGGGTTAGAGCAAGGCTGAGTAAAGACTAAAGGCACCTTCTGGGCTCTAAAGCAGTGTTTCCCAACCATTTTTGAGCCGCGGCACACTTTTTACATTTGCAAAATCCTGGGGCACACCACCAACCAAAATGACACAAAATGACACTTTAACACAGTAATACATATAGTTAATATGGTTTTAAATGTATTTATACACTCAGTGTGAAACCTGGGCCTGTTTCGATGAACACAACATAGATATCCTGGCAAGAATGGCAGAAAGAGACAAATTTCCCACACAGAACTCCTATAATCAAGTGAAAATGCTATAAGAGTTTGGTGGGCATTGACCTTGAGTTTTGGAGTTGTAGTTCACCTATATCCAGAGAGCACTGTGGACTCAAACAATGTTGGATGAGGACCAAACTTGGCATGAATACTCAATATGCCCAAATGTGTACACAGATGGAGTTTGGGAAAATAGACCTTGACATTTGGGAGTTACAGTTTCTGGAGGGAGGGAGCGAAAGACCAGCAGTCTCCCTCTCACTTAGGTTGCCCCCTCCCTGCCAGGCTTGAATTGGGGTTGTAGGGAGCAGGACCTGCGCAGTTCCTCGGGAGTCAGCAGGGCAGCCCGGGTGGGCATCTTGGGGCAGGCGAAGCAGGCAGGAAGGAAGGCGGTGGCGGCGGGCAGGGGGCCGGAGGGAGGCTGAGAGTGGTTTCGCGCGCACTGGGGAGGAGGGGGAGGGGCGGGGCTGGTGCTGGACTGAACCATCCGGCATTAGGCCCGGGGGGGGGGGGGAGACAAGAGGAGGTCTCTACTTGGGAAAAGGGAGGCGGGCCTTCCCAATGCATGGAGAGGGAGAGACCAAGTAGACAACAGGTGGGGAGGGGGGTGTTTGTAATTTTGTGCCTTCATCGAGGTAGGTTTCTTAGGGTTTTTATACTTCAACACACTAGACTCTCCACCTCTGCCCTGCTGGAGGTTCAAATTTCCCACGGCACACCTGATGATCGCTCACGTGCACACTAGTGTGCCCCGGCACACTGGTTGGGAAACACTGCTCTAAAGAAGTCCTGCTGTTTCATGTGCCTTCGTTTCCGACTTTCAAAACACAACACCATACTGCCAGAAAGCTCTGATTTGTGCCTGAGAATTTAATGGATGCAAAACATACAAGATATAATAACCCTTTCCGAATTTGCATCAGAGAAGCCATCACAGCAAGACGCTCCCGTCCGACTGATTAAGGCCCAGTCCGGGAAACAAACACTTCTCAGAACCTTCCTGAAATTGACAAGCTGCTTACACTAAAATTAGTCCAGACCCTAAATGTCTCTCCCTCTCTCTCGGCATTACTTCGCAAACAAAGATTCAGGAAGGACTCATCCCACGTTTTTTACAAGCGCGTTGATGACTAAAAAGGCCAATCTGTGATAGGCAAGTCCGGTTGCAGAAAGCACAGCAGAAAGTCTCCTTGGGTGATGTTGTTTCCAAGTTGCGGTTCTTTCTGCGTTGTCGTTTCTCTTCGAGACCCATACGGCATGTCTTCTCAAAAGAGGCCGCAGCATTGTGGATAGTGCGTCTCCATGCCTCCCGATGTGAGGCCAGGGTGGACCATTGTTGGTGATCAATCTGGCCGAGCCTGAGATGTTGTTTCAGGGAGTCCTTATATCTCTTTTTGGGGCGCCTCTCTTGCGCTGACCCGTGGCGAGTTCACTGTACCGTAGTATCTTTGGGAGGCGGTGGTCCTCCATCCTAGAGACCTCGTGCCCTGCCCAGCGCAGCTGTGTTCTCAATAGCATGGCCTCAACGATGGTGACCCCGGCTTGCTCAAGAACAGCAACATTAGTCACATAGTCGGCCCAATGTATATTTAGGATTGTGCAAAGACAGCGCTGATGAAAGCGTTCGAGGAGTCGTAGGTGTTGGCGATAGGTGACCCATGTTTCAGACCCATAGAGGAGAATAGACAGTACGATAGCTCTGTACACACTGATTTTGGTGCTTTGCCTCAGGTGCTTGTTGCTCCAGACTCTTTTGTGAAGCCTTCCAAATGCACTCTATGCCTTTGCTAATGTGATATATCTCTTTATCAATCTTGGCGTCTGAAGAGATGATGCTTCCCAGGTAGGTGAACTGCTGAATGGACTTAAGCACAGATGTGCCTATGCTGACGTGGGGATGATGGTGTTCTTCCTGTGGTGCGGGCTGGTAGAGGACTTCCATTTTCTTCAGGCTGACTTCCAACCCAAACAGCTCTGCAGCTGCAGCAATGTATGTTTTATTAAAATATATTCATTCTTAGTAGTTTAAAAAATATTGTAAACTTACTTTCCGTAAATATTCACTGGAATGATTATGTTATGCCAGGCTTATTGCAAATACCAGTCGAGCGCAACACAGGTGGCTAACAATGCATTGTGCTACTGGTGTGCAAAGGAAATGCATGAAGACGATGCCCATTTGAGAACAGGTGTCATGTAGTGGTTTGATTTCTGGGCTGAGAATATGGGAGGCCAGGGTTCAAGTCGCCAGGCCAGACCTAGAAACCCACTGCATGGCCTTGGACAATCTCCACTCTCTCCGCTTCACAAAAAGGCAATGGCAAAGGCCACCTGAACGAGCCTTGCCAAGAACCCCTTGTAATTGGGTCGCCATGCGTCAGGAACAACTTGAAGGCACACAATAACAAATGCTATTCATACAACTCTATGTACTTTAGCGCATCTCCTTCCTTATGCCTCTTTTGTTCTAGCACACCAAAGCCGATCACACTCAAAGGACATGAAAATGACGGCAATCTCGTTTTCCCTGCTGAGATCTTGAGCAACGAGCTGCACTCGGTTAACCTGAGCTGGCTGGTTTTTCAAAGGCCGTTTATTAAAAGGAGAAGACCGCAGTTAGCACAAACATGGCGAGCCGTGTCAGAGGACAGCCCTAAGAAAGCTGTTATTTCCCTTTCAGCCGGATCAGAGTTCAGGGCGCAAGCGTGTGTCCGTACATGTTTTTCCTCTGCTGGGGCATCATCTGTGCGCCTTTCAAGCGCCAGGGGTCCTGCTTCCCTTTCCCCTCCCTCTACGTTCCTCTTTGTGGTTTAATTAGTATTTCCAAGAGCTGCAATCCCACTGGGAAGCCTGGGTAAAATACAAGGGAAGAGAACCACTAACAATGATTCTTAATTAGCAAACACTCTGGCTTCCCGCTGCTGCCTGAATACGAAGAGAAGGAGAGGCAGGCAGCAAACGAGCAGGCTGCAGACACAGGCCTCCAATGGGGGCCCCCAAGGGTGGGCAGGTCACGGACCACATTTGGCGGCTTTCTACCATTGCAGAAGACCTTCTCCCGGAAAGCCAATGTGGCTTCAGAGCTAACAGGAGCACCACAGACATGGTTTTTGCCCTTAGACAACTGCAAGAGAAATGCAGAGAGCAGAACAAAGGACTCTAGGTCACATTTCTCGACCTCACCAAAGCCTTCGACACTGTGAGCAGAAAAGGTCTGTGGCAGATCCTGGAACGTCTAGGACAGGGGTGCCCACACTTTTTAATCATGCGAGCTACTATATGAACAATCAAGTTGAAAAGATCACCCGTTGTGCATGTGAGCATGCGCGCGCATGTGTGCGCACACGCTCCTACTGCAGCCTTCCGTCCGCGCGGGGCTTCTTTCTTGCCTGCCCACAAACTCGCCGCCGTGCGCACCCGGGAAGGGGATCCTCCTTGCCTGCGCGCGCTCTCTCTCTTAATGTCTTTGTTGACTTCCTCCTTCCTGCTGCGTGCTTTCGCGAAGCAGGAAGTCCCCATCCCGTCCTGCTTCTTGCGTGCACAGCAGACCCCTCCCGCGCACGCAGCAGGAGGGTATTTATAGGCGCACCCGCCAGTGCTCCGGCCAGATATGGCTTTGGCGGCAGGGTTTGCGCCAGGGCTTGCTTGGCTTTGCCCCACTTTGCCCGGCCTCCTTAACCTCTTTTTCTCTCTCTCTCTCTCTCCCTCTCTCCTTCCAGTGCCCATCTGCCTGCCTGCAAAAGGATCCGAAAAAGTTCTCCGGATTTCTTTCTTCTCTCCTTGGCTCTCTCTCTCACACACACACACACATTCCCTCCATCCCTCCCACAGCCTTGCATCCTATCCGTGCGCGTGCCTTCGCCTTGCTCCCCCACCAGCAACCAATGGGCGGTCATGTCACCACACCGTGCGTGGCAAGACGAGCGCCAATGCCCGCCCACTAAAGCCTCATTTTGGCAAAAGCCCCGCGAAGGCGGCAGCGGAGCACACATGCGCGCGCCTGGCAGAAGCGCGCCATCCCGCTGGTCAGGCCCACAGATCACCTGGAAGAGGGCCGAAGCTCACCTAGGTGCTCCCGATCACCGTAATGAGCACCCCTGGTCTAGGATATCCCCCCAAATTCCTCAAAATGATTATCCTGCTACATGAGGGCCAGAGCGGTCAAGTCAGATACAGCGACGCTCTCTCGGAGCCCTTTCTCATAACTAAGGGAGTGAAACAAGGTTGTGTTCTTGCACCAACCCTCTTTACAATCTTCTTCAGCATGATGCCCCAAAGGGCTACGGCAGACCTCGAAGAAGAAGACGGCTATATATATACGCTATCGTACTGATGGTATCTTGTTCAACTTAAGCCGCCTGAGGGCTCGCACTAAGGCTCTAAACTATCTAGTCCGTGAGCTGCTTTTTGCTGACGATGCTGCCCTTGTCGCCCATTCAGAAGCAGCCCTGCAGTGCCTCACATCCTGCTTTGCAACAGCTGCCTGAAGAAAAGGGAAGAAAAGGGAAGTCCTCTACCAGTCCGTTCAGCAGTTCACCTACCTGGGAAGCATCATCTAAGAATCTTCGTCCGCGAAGTAATGCCGAGAGAGACCACCTTTCAAGACACTTGACCAAAAACACCCTCCTATACTTCCAAACACCTTGCCTTTGCTTGTTTTTTTTTTTATAGAAATGAAGGTGTTTGAACAGGTTGAGTCTTCTTCTGGAAATCTGAAAACCTCCAAAACACAAAACAGGGATGGCAGGCACTCCATGGCAGGGCAATCAGCTGGGGAATGGCTGGGGGCATTAGCGGGCGGAGGCCTGCAGCCTCCGATCGTCTGCTGCTCTGCTCTGCTGCGGTGGCAGCTGGGTCTGCTTTGCCATCCGCTGGGCTTGGTCCATTGGGCCATTCCATCTTGGCCATTCCACTCCCCATTTCAGATAGTTTCTCTGTACCTTGCCGACCCCAGAAGTCATCCAGTCTGATCCAGTCCCCTTCACAGAATGGGTGGCACGCATCGAAGATGCAAGGCCAGTAATCATGAAGGCACTTGATGCCAAGGCAGCTCACAAACACCAAGAAGACCAATGCAGGAAACCAGACTGAGACCTTAAGGCAGGACGACCGACTGGGAGCTCTAATGTGGGCTGGTCCGTGAAGTCACGAACAGTCAGAAATGACTGAACAAATTGCGTGTGCAAGCGTGACACACCACGCGCCAGGAACAACATGCAGACACAGTGGTTGGATAAAAATGGGCACAACTCGTTTATTGAAAACAGGAACGAAGGGTTGGCGGCCACGCCTGGGTCCTGGATCAGGGTAGACAGCCCCCACGAATGTCCAAAGCTGATAGCAAGCCTGGGGTGCGAGCGGCCAATGCCTGTCCACAGAAACTCGGCACCCCAGGGGGCCTGGGCGTTATCCCCCTAACAACCAACGGGCAGTAAGCCAACCTGATCCAGGGGCCAAGCCACACGCCACACGCCGAACATGGAGTTGCAAAAAAACATCTCTATCTATTATCTTCTATATCTATATCTATCTATCTATATCTATATATCTATCTATATCTATATCTATATATCTATCTATCTATATAATAAAGCGGAATGTTTGTTTGTTTGTATGTATGTGCGTGTATGTATGTGGCAGCGTTCTGACTGGCTGCCACTTTCACAGGCCACAGCGACCAGTGCGGGTGATGGACCTGCACCAAACTTCGGACACATAACCCCCCTGACCCCCTTTACATCCTAGTGCGGTTTGGGGGACATGGACCACGGATTATGGGATTTGTAGTACATCCAAACACTTTGGTTCCCACAGACCACTGCGGCCACCTAAAAGGACCAAAAGAGACCACACTTGGCACACACCCCCCCCATTACCCACTCTACGTCCTGGTGCAGTTCGGAGGAGGGCAGACCACAGATTATGGGACTTGAAGTACCTCTACTCACTTCCCAAGTCTGCTGTGACCCTCATCCGATTACTGATCGAGACCACACTTGCCACACATAACCCCCAAGCCTGCCTTCACGTCCTGGTGAGGTTTGGGGGAGGACTGACAATGGATGATGGGATTTGTAGTACTTTCACAACCCTCTGTTCCCACAGACCACTGCAGCCCCCGACCCACATTGATAAAAACCACACTTGACACACAGAACCCCAGGGACCCACTCTCCATCCTACTGCAGTTTGGAGGGGGTAGAACCATAGATGATGGGACTTGCAGTACCTTCATTAATTTCATGATACCACTACAATTCCCAATAATAATGGATTAAGACCAAATATGGCAGACAGAGCCTCCATGACCCGCTCTACCTCCTGGTGCCGTTTGGAGGTGGGTTGACCACAGATGATGGGACTTGCATTACCTTCACTAATTTCATGATACCACTGCAACTCCCAATAATGAGGGATCAAGGCCAAACTTGGCAGAGAGAGCTTCCATGACCCACTCTATGTCCTGGTGCAGTTTGGAGGTGGGTTGACCACGGATGATGGGACTTGCAGTACCTTCAGTAATTTCATGATACCACTGCTACTCCCACAAATTAGGGATCAAGGCCAAACTTGGCAGACAGAGCTTCCATGACCCACTCTACATCCTGGTACTGTTTGGAGGTGGGTGGACCATGGATGATGGGACTTGCAGTACCTTCACTAATTTCAGGATACCACTACAACTCCCAATAATGAGGGATCAAGTCCACACTTGGCAGACAGACCCTCCATGACCCACTCTACGTCCTGGTACTGTTTGGAGGTGGGTGGCCCACGGATGATGGGACTTGCAGTACCTTCAGTAATTTCATGATACCACTGCAACTCCCAATAATGATGGCTCAAGGCCAAACTTAGCAGACAGACCCTTCATGACCCACTCTGAGTCCTGGTGCTGTTCGGAAGTGGGTGGACCACGGGTGATGGGACTTGCAGTACCTTCAGTACTTTCATTGCACCATTGCAACTCCCAGTAATGAGGGATCAAGGCCACACTTGCCACACTGAGCCCCCATGACCCACTCTACATCCTGCTGCACTTCTCAAATGACCCGGACACCGCCGGGTCCCCAAGCTAGTAACAAAATATAATGCACTGAACAGGGTACAATAAAGAACAGATAAACAAACAGAGCACAACAAACAATGCAATGAGTAGGGAGGGTGGGGGGCAAAACCAGCCTGCCTCTGAATGAGGCCAGGCAGTCCCGGGCAGCTAAAGAGATCTGCCCAGGCGGAAGTCCGAGCCGGCCGGAAACAGGGAGGGGGCGGGGCGGAGCCAGTCCCCTCATTGGCCGGCCGGCCTAGATGGCGGGAAATTTTCCCACCATCCGGGGGCTCCTGGGAGAAAGAAGCTCCCCCGAGGCAACAAGGTGGCGGGAGGGCAACGCTGCTCCGCAACCAGCGTGGCCGGTAATTCGGCCACGCCCATAAACAACAATTCCAAAAAGGTACTGAAAAAAAAGTCCAGAGCTCTTCTGGTCCGAAGCATTTCAAGTAAGTAACCTGTACCTCATTTTATCAAGAAGAGACACTTTTACTCTGACCCGATAATATATTGCTCCTCCTTGTGTTGTTTTGGCATTTCCCCACTTCTTCACACCCATGTTCATAGGTTCCTAGAGACATATACCGCACACTGTAAATGCATAGGGAGCCTTACCTGCCGTCCTTCACTTCTCCAGACGCCGTTCACAGTTTTGGTGGGTGCAATGGTCACGACGGGCGGTGTGCTCGGCACAGTGTGTCCTCCCGGCGGGACAATGAGGGGCCCCATCGGTCCTCGCTTAGGCGTGCTCGCAGGGGAGCTGTGGTTGGTGGCCGGTGAGGAAACAGGAGAAGATTCACTGCTTATGGACGACCCTAAAGAAACACATAGGAAGAGACACGTCACTCCAAGCCCAGATCTGTTTTTTTGAGCCTGAAGTCCCACTAAGTCAGGGGTGGGCAAACTACGGCCCCGGGCTGGATCCGGCCCAGCAGCCAATGCTGTCTGGCCCTTGGCTCCCTCAAGGCTTTGTTGTGAAGAGAGGGAGACAAACTCCCATTGGGGCGGCAGCAAACACGAATTATTTTTTCCAAGGGGCCACACAAGAGCGGAACTACATTCTAATCTACATTTTTTTTACTATATTTACTATATATTACACATCATTAATATTAACATATTAATATATCAAGAAATATTCATATATTATTAATATTAATATAATTATTATATTATACTATATATATAGATATTATAATATATTGAAATTATAATATAATATAATGTTATATTATATTATAATATTCTTATATTATTATAAAATAATTATAAAATAATTATAAAAACCACTAAAATAAAATGAAATGAAATTCAAGAAGACAAGGTGCGAACCAAGATGGAGGTTGACATCCTCAAGAGAGGAAGGATCCCAAGATGGAATGGCCCAATGGACCCAGCCCAGAGGATGGCAAAGCGGACCCAGCCACCGCTGCAGCAGAGCAGAGCAGCAGACGATCGGAGGCTGCAGGCCTTCGCCCGCTCTCGCCCCCAGCCGTTCCATCAGAGGCGTTCCTGATCGGCTGATCGCCCTGCCATGGAGTGCCTGCCATCCCGGCTTTGGAGTGCCTGCCATCCCGGGAGGCGATCCGGGCCTGCAGCGGGAGCAGTCGGCGACCTGCGGCGGCTGATCGCCCTGGCGACCCGGAAGACGATCACGTCTGCGGGGTCGCCCTGGCGACCAGCCACCACAGGTCGCCGACTGCTCCCACTGCAGGACCGGATCGCCTCCCGGGATGGCAGGCACTCCAAAGCCGCTGCTCCTCCGATCGTTCTCCGGAGCGGCAGGCTGTCTGCCAACGCAGGCCCCGCAGCCCGCGATGGGATGGCGGCAGCGGCAGCCCTTGCAGAAATGGCCCCGCCCCCCACGCCCTTCTCCCTGTGCTGGTCAGAATCGGCCGGCGGGCCGCATCCGGCCCGCGGGCCTTAAGATGCCCAGTTCTGCACTAAATCCTTGTCCTGTTTAGCTTGGTCAAGGGTCTCTTCACAAACACAGTTTCAGAGACATCCAAATCCAGCTATTGATTGTGGTCAAGAAGGACATGTCTTGGATACATTAATCTCAGACGAATGTAACGGCAACATCCCTCTGAATATACCTTGCCAAGAAACCCCCATGATAAATTCATCTTACAGGAGGTTCACCGCAGATCAGAAATGTTTTGATGGCATACAATAAAAATATATTTTAGAGTGATTGAAGCAAGCAGACAGACACCAACGGATACAATATTGATGCGTGAAATTTCTTCTGTAGCAACAACAAGCACGTGCAATCTGCCTGGTTGGCAACTCTTGAGTTCCAAGATTCTTCCCTTCTCAAGTCCAAAGGACATTTGTCTCCACTTCATCTCTCACATTGCTTCATCTATCTATTACATATAATAAAAGTCAGTGTTTGCGGGCCACAACCAGATTTGGCAGTAAGGCTTCCTCTACTTGATTATCCTGACTAGGCCACAACCAGATTTGGCAGTAAGGCTTCCTCAACTTCATTTTCCTGACTAGGTCCACAACAATGACAGAACAAGACCAAACTTGGCTCACAGACCCCCAAGATGCACTCTAAATCTTGGTGGAATTTGAGGTAGGATGCACCATGGATGACTTGAAATTGCAGTACTTTAACTCACTTGATTATCCTTAGAGCACAGTGGCCCACACCAATGACGGATCAGGACCACACTTGCCACACAGAGGCCCAATGTAATACCAAGCTTGACACACAGTGCCCCTATGACCCACTCTATATTCTACTGCCGTTTGGAGGAGAGTGGACCATGGATGAGACTTGACCATGGATGAGTGGACCATGGATGAGACTCCCTGGATTATGGGACTTGTAGTACTTTCAACGCCTTCATTTCCCACAGACCACTGCAGCCCCGAACAAAGACCTAAAAAGACTACACTTGGCGCCCTGTGGCCCCGTGACCCAGTCTTCATCCTTCTACAGTTTACAGGAGGGTGGACCATGGATGATGGGACTCGAAGTACCAAAGACCAACCTTGGCACACAATGCCTTTCTCAAATAACCCGGGCACCGCCGGGTCCCCAAGCTAGTTATTTATAAAGTGCTTAGTATGTGTGAGGTGCTACACGAGGATGATGGATGATGAACAGATGCACAATGCAACTTGTTGCTTACGATCATTTCCATCACATTGATTTCACATCAAATGTTCCTGCTCAGTAGCCTTCAGACCTTCGCACCTTCGCATTTGGCAAGATAGAATAGTTTCTAGTAGGAAGCTAGTTCAATGACGATACCGCCCTTCAAAAATGCCCTCCAAAAAGGCTGAGTGCGCCGAGATGCTCCTCCGGTATCCGAATTGCAAGACTCAGGCTTGGATACCACCCAGCACAGATACATCCATCGTGGCACAGGCCCGTGGCTTCACCATTAGAGGAGCGGGTGCTTTCAAGACAAATTAGCAAGAAGCCAAGCGGCAAATGCCAACGTGACCAAGGAACCGCACTCAAAGAGAGAGCAGGCGCTTGAGTATACGGACCAACTAAAAAACAAAGGCACCAAACCCTTGGGCAAGGCTTTGCTTCCATTTGCATAATACATCTCTATTTTAAATTGTACCCACCCTAGGGATGCTGCTGATATTTGCAAGAGAAAAAAAAGACATGAAACCACAGGGCTGGAATGAAGAGCGCGGCGCAGAGAGAAGAGGGCGGCGGGAGCAGGAACGCAAATAGGGTGCTAACTAGGGCACGTCCTCGCTAGGTTATCTTTGTGTATCTGGGTGGAAACATCAGCGGGAAACACAATCCAGGCAAGGGCAGGTTTATGCACAAAGAAAGAGCATTCAAATAACAGCCACGAGGAGTTCCCACTAAGCCAATGTTTCCCAACCAGTATGCCATGGCGCACTAGTGTGCCGTGAGCAATCATCGGGTGTGCCCTGGGAAATTGGAAACTCCAATCCCCTTCCTTCCCCCTCCTGCCGAACACTTTTTCTTCTCCACTCGGGCTCCCTTCTTCCCAGCCTCACTCTGCTCGCGTTGCCTCGCTTTGCTCTGGGGCGAGTCTGCGCAGTAGCGCCCACACGGGCCACGTCTTCCTCCCTCCCTCCCCCTCCCCTCCTGAACACGCTCACACTGCCCCCTCGGATCAAAATGGCAGCAGAAGTGCAGGGTAGAAGGAAAAGTAAGTGTTTGGCAGGAGGGGGAAGAAAGGGCACGAAGGGGGAGGGGGAGGAAGAGGTCTCTGTCAAAAGCTGGCATGGGCACACTTGGACTTTCCAGGAGTTTTGGACTCCAACTCCCACCATTCCTAGCAGCCTCAGGGTCTTTTCCTTTCCCCCCCTCAGCGATTTAAGTAGGAAAGGGCCTCAGGCTGTTAGGAATGGTGGGAGTTGAAGTCCAAAGCACCCAGAGGGCCGAAGTTTTCCCATGCCTGTTTTAGGGACCTTAAAGTGGTGAGCCTCCTTCCAACATTGTGATTCTGGACAGAAAACAAACAACAACATAACATAACATTGTTTGAGTCCACAGTGCTCTGTGGGTGTAGGTGAACTATAACTTCCAAACTCAAGGTCAATTCCCAAGCAAACCCTTCCAGTACTTTCTGTTGGTAATGAGAGTTCAATATGTCAAGTTTGGTTCAATTCCATTGTTGCAGGAGTTCAGGATGCTCTTTGATTGTGTGTTAACTATAAATCCCAGAAACTGTAACTCCCAAATGTCAAGGTCTATTTTCCCCAAACTCCATCTGTGTTCACATTTGGGCATATTGAGTATTCATGCCAAGTTTGGTCCTGATCCAACATTGTTTGAGTCCACAGTGCTCTCTGGATATAGGTGAACTACAACTCCAAAACCCAAGGTCAATGCCCACCAAACTCTTATAGTATTTTCTCTTGGTTATGGGAGTTCTGTGTGGGAAGTTTGTGTCTTTCTGCCATTCCTGCCAGGATATCTATGTTGTGTTCATCGAAACAGGCCCAGGTTTCTCACTGAGTGTATAAATACATTTAAAACCATATTAACTATATGTATTACTGTGTTAGAGTGTCATTTTGTGTCATTTTGGTTGGTGGTGTGCCCCAGGATTTTGTAGGTCCAAGTGTGCCCATGCCAGCTTTGGACAGGGACCTCTTCCTCCCCCTCCCCCTTCGCGCCCTTTCTTCCCCCTCCTGCCGAACACTTACTTTTTCTTCTACACTGCCACTTCTGCCGCCATTTTGATCCGAGGGGGCAGCGTGAGCGTGTTCAGGAGGGGAGGGGGGAGGGAGGGAAGAAGGCGCGACCCGTGCAGGAGGTCCGTCACGGCACACTAGTGTGCCACGGCACACTGGTTGAGAAAGACTGCCTTAAGTTGTATCGGTCGCCCAATGTTTTGTGCCCACTTAATCCTAGTTTGTTTCACTGTTTCTTCCTCTGTTACCCAATTAAGCAACATGGAGTAAGTCTTTGATATTGTTTTCTTCTGATTAATACTGTACTGTTGATGGATATCAGATCAAACATGAAATAAGTCCCTGTCTCCGAGGAACTCGGGAGTCCAAAAGGTATCATGCCGGAGACTTAACATTTGCCCACAGAAACATCCCAGTGGGAGAACAGGGTCACACAAGAAGACCCAATTGCACTTCCATGTGTGCTGAATATTCATATTGCTTGAGAAAGCACTCTTCAGACACTCAGGCAAACCCCGCGGGCAGTGGGGATGGACCCTTTCCCGTTTGGAAAGCAGGGAAATTGGACTCGCTCAGGACAAGCTTGGAGAAAAAGGAGGACAGGGAGAGAGAGGGAAAGGAAGAAAGAACGACAAAGAAGGGCCGTTGAACGCAGCACCAGCCTTATTAATTATTCCCAGGTTATTGCGCCGCACTTTCATTCTGGAGAGCGGCGGTGGCGGCGGCGGCGGCACGGATGCGGCTCATGACAAAAGGAAGCCGCCGATATGGATTTGACACCCACTGAAGTCTATCTTGTCGGCGCGGGGCTGACAACAATTAGCCGGCTTAATCCCCTCTGAGCTGGGAAGCCATTACTCACCACGCGAGCGCCTTATCAATCAATACCATCACAAAGCGCCCGGCAATTAATGAAGCTAAAGTCTTACTTCAGAACCCCTTAATTCTCGCTGTGTGGCTTTAAAACGGGAGGGTTTGTGATCGTTATAATTAACTGGCGGTATTCAGCCAGGAGTTAGTCAATGAAACTAATCTGGCTTGGAGATGACAAGAGGCGCCGTGTGGCAGTGTCACCTTTGTTGCCTGACCTCCTGCTTCCCACTCAGTGATCGCAGATTAGCCGGCAAGGCTGACAGGCAAAGGTAATTAACAGCTGAGACCCTGACGAAGGAGTAAAAACAAGGGGGGGGGGGGGGGAAGGGACCGGAACCCAACCAAGACGAGGATGCGCAGATGCGGCCGCCCAGGTCTGCTTTGGATGGAAAGCGGTCAAAACAAGAACGTCTCTTTCCGAAATCTTAATATTTTGGCTCACTCCAGGAATATTTGTCCTTTGTCCTTCGATGCAAGGGTACATGCAAGCAAGGGCGGTCCTACTGGTAGGCAAAGGACGCCACTGCGTGGGGCGCCATCTGGGTAAAGGGGCGCATTCCCCCGCCCGCCAGATAGCGTCCAGCCAAAGTTCCGCTTTTGGGCCTTGTGCGCTCTGACGCCACACTGTAGCAAACCTCCATGCGTGCCGAATAGGGAGTGCTGTGTTTACAGGCTTCTGCGCCTGCGCACAGGAGCTTCTGGGCATGCGCGGGTGGGCGTGTGTGCCAAATAGGGAGTGCTGTGTTTACAGGCTTCTGCGCCTGCGCACAGGAGCTTCTGGGCATGCGCGGAGGGGGGGTGCCAAATAGGGAGTGCTGTGTTTACAGGCTCTTCTGCGCCTGCGCACAGGAGCTTCAGGGCATGCGCAGGGGGGGAGCAAAATAATGGGGGGAATAAGGTTAGCTTACCATTTAAAATTACCTTAGACCGCCCCTACGTGCAAGTCACACATTAGTTACACAGTGTTATCAATTTTTTGAAATGCAAAAATCCGCACACAATTCTACCTCTGCCAACAGGTGTGTCTAGCTGTCCATAACAAACAAAGCATCTAGATCAGGCATGGGCAAGCTTGGGCCCTCCAGCTGTATTGGACTGCCACTCCCACCAGTAGGCAAAGGACGCCGCTGCATGGGGCGCCATCTGGGTAAAGGGCGCATTCCCCCTCCCGCCAGACCCTCCCGCCAGACAGCGCAAACCTCCCTGCATGCGAGTGCTGTGTTTACAGGCTTCTGCGCCTTCAGGAGCTTCTGGGCATGGGCCTTGTGCACTCTGCGCCTGCAAACCTGGCCCTGCTTGCCGAATAGGGAGTGCTGTGTTTACAGGCTTCTGCGCCTGCGCACAGGAGCTTCTGGGCATGCGCGGAGTCGGGGCGTGCCGAATAGCGAGTGCTGTGATTACAGGCTTCTGTGCCTGCACATAGGAGCTTCTGGGCATGCGCGGAGGGGGGCGCGCGTGCCGAATAGGGAGTGCTGTGTTTAAAGGCTTCTGCACCTGCGCACAGGAGCTTCTGGGCATGCGTGGATAAGGGGCGTGCCGCATAGGGAGTGCTGTGTTTACAGGCTTCTGCGCCTGCACACAGGAGCTTCTGGGCATGCGCGGAAAGGGAGCGTGCCGCATAGGGAGTGCTGTGTTTACAGGCTTCTGCACCTGCGCACAGGAGCTTCTGGGCATGCGCGGAAGGGCGCGCCAAAATAATGTTTTGGGGGGGGCAAATAATGTTCACTTACCATTTAAAATTACCTTAGACCGCCCCTGACTCCCACAATTCCTGACAGTCTCAGGCCCTTTCCTTTTCCTCCTCAGCCGCTTAAGCTGAAGATCTTAACCTCCATGATGGTTCATAGAGTGAGATACGTTTGGACAGGTAAGCTGGGCCAAGACCATTTAGGGCTTTACAGGCTAAAGCCAGCATTTTGAATTGTGCTCGGTAGCAAACTGGCAGCATAACAGGTGGGGTTGTGTGCTTCCTGTATGCCTTGGTACCGCCTTGGGAGCAGGGTGAGCTCCCGTTGTTAGCACCAGCTTCTGCCAACCCAGCAGTTTGAAAATATGCAGCTCTGAGTAGGTACTGCTTTGGTGGGAAGGTAACAGTGCTCGATGAGCAGCTGAACTTGCTGACCAAGAGGTCAGTGGTTTGAATCTGGGGAGTGGGCTGAGCTTCCACTGTTAGCCCCGCTTATGCCAACCCAGCAGTTCAAAAACATGCAAATGTGAGTAGCTCCACAGGTACCGCCATGGGAGTGGGGTGAGCTCCCGCTGTTAGCCCCAGCTTCTGCCAACTTAGCAGTGTGAAAACATGCAAATATGAGATCAATAGGTACCGCCTTTGGAATGGAGTAAGCTCCCACTGTTAGCCCAAGCTTCTGCCAACTTAGCAGTTTGAAAACATGCAAATGTGAGTAGATTAATAGGGACTGCCCTGGAGGCGGGGTGAGCTTCCCACTGTTAGCCCCAGCTTCTGCCAACCTAGCAGTTTGAAAACATGCAAATGTGAGTAGATCAATAAGTACCGCCTTGGGAGTGGGATGGGCTCCCGATGTTAGCCCAAGCTTCTGCCAACTTAGCATTTCGAAAACATGCAAATGTGAGTAGGTTAATAGGTACTGCCTTGGAGGTGGGGTGAGCTCCTGCTGTTAGGCCCAGCTTCTGCTAACCTAGCAGTTTGAAAACATGCAAATGTGAGTAGATCAATAGGTACTGTCTTGGGAGTGGGATGAGCTCCTGCTGTTACGCCCAGCTACTGCCAACCTAGCAGTTCGAAAACATGCAAATGTGAGTAGATCAATAGGTACAGTCTTGGGAGTGGGATGAGCTCCTACTACTGCCAACTACTGCCAACTACCCAGCTACTGCCAACCTAGCAGTTCGAAAACATGCAAATGTGAGTAGATCAGTAGGTACTGTCTTGGGAGTGGGATGAGCTCCTGCTGTTACGTCCAGCTACTGCCAACCTAGCAGTTCGAAAACATGCAAATGTGAGTAGATCAATAGGTACCGCCTTGGGAGTGGGATGAGCTCCTACTACTGCCAACTACTGCCAACTACCCAGCTACTGCCAACCTAGCAGTTCGAAAACATGCAAATGTGAGTAGATCAATAGGTACAGTCTTGGGAGTGGGATGAGCTCCTACTACTGCCAACTACTGCCAACTACCCAGCTACTGCTAACCTAGCAGTTTGAAAACATGCAAATGTGAGTAGATCAGTAGGTACTGTCTTGGGAGTGGGATGAGCTCCTGCTGTTATGCCCAGCTACTGCCAACCAAGCAGTTCGAAAACATGCAAATGTGAGTAGATCAATAGGTACTGTCTTGGGAGTGGGATGAGCTCCTGCTGTTACGCCCAGCTACTGCCAACCTAGCAGTTCGAAAACACGCAAATGTGAGTAGATCAATAGGTACAGTCTTGGGAGTGGAATGAGCTCCTACTACTGCCAACTACTGCCAACTACCCAGCTACTGCCAACCTAGCAGTTCGAAAACATGCAAATGTGAGTAGATCAGTAGGTACCGCTCCGTGGGAAGGTAAGGGCACTCCATGCAGTCATGCCTATGGCCACATGACCTTGGAGGTGTCAATGCAAAACGCCGGCTCTTTGGCTTAGAAATGGCGATGAGCACCAGGGTCATCAGGCACGACTAGAAGTAATATCAAGGGAAACCTTTACTTTTGAGCACGTTATGCATTAACTCTTATTATCACGACATCTATGGCCTGCAAGTCACAACAACTCCGTTTTACAGATGGGGAAATGGAACCTGAAGGCAACCTGACCAAAGGTCATGACCAGAAAGCTTTCTTCCTCTCAAAATAGTGGCGAAAAATGTGGCTTCTGCCTCTCCTTTGAGTCAAAGATTATTTCAAAAGGCGTTGATGCGCCATTCCTCTCCATTAAGAGACGGTTCTCCCATCTCCTCCAACAAACCAGCCCGTCGGGTGCGAATCCGGTCTTTTGCTCCCGCTACCTTCTTCCTCCTGGGGGCCAATTTCTTTTTAACACATTCTCTCTGACAACCGCGCGGCGCACACTCGCACATCGAAATCACTTTGAACTCTGCATCGAATCTGAGGGCTCCCAGAACTCAATTAACATCCATTTGATATCAATAAATATGTTAAGCAGCTTCCTGTTTCTGGAAGGCCCTGGCTCTCTCCGCTGGCACGGATACCGCGCACACGCGCACGTGCGCCTTTCTCCACCGCTGCCGCTGTTTCGGAGGCAGTGCCGAGACCTCTCCTTTTGAGATGAAAGAGAACGAAAGCCACAACACTCTAATCCATACTAAGCACAGCACCCCTTCTTTTCTCCCGACTCAAAGTCGTGTTTCACACCGAGCGAGGCCATTGAGAAGGAGAGGCAAAATCCTCCGACGCAAGGCTTGGGAGATTCTTCCTGCTCTTGAAAGCTCTTTGGACCCAGGCAGGGGTCTGCAGAGCATCCTTTAGCGCAGTGTTTCCCAACCTTTTTTGAGCCGCGGCACACTTTTTACATTTCCAAAATCCTGGGGCACACCACCAACCAAAATGACACAAAATGACACTCTAACACAGTCATACATCTAGTTAATATGTTTTTAAATGTATTTATACACTCAGTGTGAAACCTGGGCCTGTTTCAATGAACACAACATAGATATCCTGGCAGGAATGGCAGAAAGACACAAACTTCCCACACAGAACTCCCATAACCAAGAGAAAATGCTATAAGAGTTTGGTGGGCATTGACCTTGCGTTTTGGAGTTGTAGTTCACCTATATCCAGAGAGCACTCTGGACTCAAACAATGTTGGATGAGGACCAAACTTGGCATGAATACTCAATATGCCCAAATGTGAACACAGATGGAGTTCAGGGGAAATAGACCTTGACATTCAGGAGTTACGGTTTCTGGGATTTATAGTTAACACACAATCAAAGAGCATCCTGAACTCTTGCAACAATGGAATTGAACCAAACTTGGCATATTGAACTCTCATTACCAACAGAAAGAACTGAAAGGGTTGGCTTGGGAATTGACCTTGAGTTTGGAATTTGTAGTTCACCTACACCCAGAGAGCACTGTGGACTCAAACAATGTTATGTCATGTTGTTGTTTGTTTTCTATCCAGAATCACAATGTTGGAAGGAGGCTCACCACTTTAAGGTCCCTCAAACAGGCATGGGAAAACTTCGGCCCTCTGGCTGCCTTGGACTCCAACTCCCACCATTCCTAACAGCCTGAGGCCCTTTCCTGCTTAAATCGCTGAGGGGAGGAAGGGAAAAGGGCCTGAGGCTGCTAGGAATGGTGGGAGTTGGAGTCCAAAACACCTGGAAGGTCCAAGTTTGCCCATGCCAGCTCTTGACAGAGACCTCTTCCTTCCCCTTTGCGCCCTTTCTTCCCCCTCCTGCCCAACACTTACTTTTCCTTCTACACTGCCGCTTCTGCCGCCATTTTGATCTGAGGGGGCAGCGTGAGCGTGTTCAGGAGGGGAGGGGGGAGGGAGGAAGGCGTGACCCGTGCGGGCACTACTGCGCAGACCCGCCCCAGAGCAAAGCAAGCAGAGCGAGGCTGGGAAGAAGGGAGCCCGAGTGGAGAAGGAAAAGTGTTCGGCAGGAGGGGGAAGAAAGGGGGTATTGGAGGTTCCAAATTCCCACGGCACACCTGATGATTGCTCACGGCACACTAGTGTGCCATGGCACACTGGTTGGGAAACACTGGCCTAGGGCGCCAAAGGGGGTTAATCCGGGCCCGAACACAGAACCAGTAGATTTGAATGACAGGTAAAGCCATTCCACTTCAACTTTAGGGAGGTTGCGTTGTGCGCTTCCTTGTTTTATGCCACCTCCTTCTCGCCTCCTTTCCTTCCCAGCACTTTCCAATACCCATAATCTCATATTAAGCATCTCTGAGACGATCTATCTCCAGAAGCCAGACAGGCGGAGAGCTCCGAAGATGGAAAAAAGGGGGATTTTCCCCCCTTCTTTTTTTGGGTGGCCGTAAAATTATACAGCAGTTAAATCTAAATCAATGGAAGGAGGAGAAGAAAACACCACCGCTTTCCATTATCAAGCAAATGTTGCAGGTATCTGTATATAGCTCTGCAAGAAGTGAAAAATGGGCGCATCTGTGAGGAGGAAGATGGAGAAGAGACCCGAGCATCGGGAAAATCAATGTCGGGATCCGCTAATGTCGCTTTTGATGGGCCAGGGAGAGAAAAGAATGAGGAAGGCAGAGAGGAAAAAAAAGGAAAAGAAATGGCACATAGTAACGACACAGTCGAGAAAATGGGGTGGAGGCGGGGAAAGAGATGGACGGGCAGAGCATCTTCTATAGTGTTTAGCAAATTGATTTCCCCTTTGGGTGGAAGGAAGGGAAGGGGAGGGAGGCTGCTCCCATTATCCAGATTGGGGGCCGCAGTGATTAACGCGCTCGGCAGAAAAGGACGGGCAATTTCCGCACAATAATACATTCTCCGCGGCTTCTCTCCTGCCTGCCTACCTCTCCCTCTCCGCTCAGAGCATTTTAGCGCCTGATTAGGATGCCCTGGTTCCTCCTTCCTCTTCAAAATGCTTTTCATGTTTACAGCCTTCCCTCTGAAATGTCCTCAGCCTCGCCTCATGCCCAGAAATAGGAACCCGCAACAGATGAATGCCCCAAAGCATGCACAGAGTGCGCTTCCTTCACCTCTGTGGGAAAGCTTGGACAGCTGCCTTGTAGGGCTCATGTTAGACCACTGTTTCCCAACCTTTTTTGAGCCGCGGCACATTTTTTACATTGACAAAATCCTGGGGCACACCACCAACCAAAATGACACAAAATGACACTCTAACGCAGTAATACATATAGTTAATATGTTTTTAAATGTATTTATACACTCAGTTGTGTACACCCCGACCAAGAAGGCCTTCAGAGGTGTTAGTTGGTTTCCACCCCACGTCACCCCTTTCCAGCATCTCTCATGTTGATGGAGAACAAGACCAAGCACTAACGGACGCAGCAGCCTCCTTTGCCAAGACATTGGTTGGGGTACCACAGTGTTTTTCAACCTTTTTTGAGCCGCGGCACATTTTTTACATTGACAAAATCTTGGGGCACACCACCAACCAAAATGACACGAAATGACACTCTAACACAGTCATACATATAGTTGATATGTTTTTAGATGTATTTATACACTCAGTGTGAAACCTGGGCCTGTGCCGTGAGCGATCATCAGGTGTGCCGTGGGAAATTGGAACCTCCAATACCCTTTCTTCCCCCTCCTGCCCACAGTGCTCTCTGGGTGTAGGAAAGGGCCTCAGGCTGTTAGGAATGGTGGGAGTTGGAGTCCAAAGCACCCAGAGGGTCGAAGTTTTCCCATGCCTGTTTGAGGGACCTTAAAGTGGTGAGCCTCCTTCCAACATTGTGATTCTGGATAGAAAACAAACAACAACAGAATATAACATTGTTTGAGTCCACGGTGCTCTCTGGGTGTAGGTGAACTACAACTTCCAAACTCAAGGTCAATTCCCAAGCAAACCCTTTCAGTACTTTCCGTTGGTAATGAGAGTTCAATATGCCAAGTTTGGTTCAATTCCATTGCTGCAAGGGTTCAGGATGCTCTTTGATTGTGTGTTAACTATAAATCCCAGAAACTGTAACTCCCAAATGTCAAGATCTATTTCCCCTGAACTCCATCTGCGTTCATATTTGGGCATATTGAGTATTCATGCCAAATTTGGTCCTGATCCAACATTGTTTGGGTCCACAGTGCTCTCTGGATATAGGTGAACTACAACTCCAAAACTCAAGGTCAATGCCCACCAAACTCTTATAGCATTTTCTCTATAAGGGTTCTGTGTGGGAAGTTTGTGTCTTTCTGCCATTCCTGCCAGGATTTCTATGTTGTGTTCATTGAAACAGGCCCAGGTTTCACACTGAGTGTATAGATACATTTTAAAAACATATTAACTCTATGTATGACTGTGTTAGAGTGTCATTTTGTGTCGTTTTGGTTGGTGGTGTGCCCCAGGATTTTGCAAATGTAAAAAAGTGTGTCGCGGCTCAAAAAAACTTGGGAAACACTGGTGTAGACCAATAGGCAACACTCTGCTGGGAAGGTAACAGCGCTCCATGCAGTCATGCCGGCCACATGACTTTGGAGGTATCTATGGACAACGCCTTGTGTTTGGTTTAGAAAAGGAGATGAACACCAACCCCCAAGAGTCGGACTTGACGAGAGTCAATGTCAGGGGAAAACCTTTACTTTTACGTTTATCATATTTTATCACTTCTAGGATGCACACTAATACCACCAACAAAAAAATGCTTTATTGATATATATATATTAAAAAGTGGTCGTGATTCTAAGGCGTGCCCTATTCTTAGATATGCTTATGGGGGGGGGGGGGAGTGCATGTCAGAACAGAGGAAATACAATATTTATATCTTCTAGTGTACCGTTTTTGGTGTCTTAAGCTGCTCTGGACTCTTAACTTTGGATATGATTGGATGGATTTTAACTGCATCTTTAAGTGCTGCTTGTGTTTAAATCTGTTTTAATGTCTGTATATTTGGAATTGTATAAGGTAAAGGTTTCCCCTTGACATGAAGTCTAGTTGTGTCCGACTCTCGGGTTTGGTGCTCACCTCCATTTATAAGCCGAAGAGCCAGCGTTGTCCGTGGACACCTTTTAGGTCATGTGGCCAGCATGACTGCATGGAGCGCAGTTACCTTCCCACCAAGGTGGTACCTATTGATCTACTCACATTTGCATGTTTTCCAACTGCTAGGTTGGTAGAAGCTGGGGCTAACAGCGGGAGCTCACCCTGCTCCCCAGATTCGAACCGCTGACCTTCCAGTCAGCAAGTTCAGCAGCCCAGTGGATTCACCCGCTACACCATTGCTTTTATATCAAGCCGCTTTGAGTCCTCTTAGTGGAGATAAAGCAGGGCATACATAAATATACTACTACGAGTATACTACTACTAGTAATAATAATAATAATAATAGGAATGACCAGAGGGAATTTCAGGAAATTGGGTACAGCTTGAGCATCCCTTATCAAGGATTCTCAAATCCAAAATATTCCAATATTGACCACTACTACTACTACTAGTAGTAGTATACTACTACTAGTAGTAATAATAGGAATAACCAGAGGGAATTTCAGGAAATTAAGTACAGCTTGAGCATCCCTTAGCAAGGATTCTCAAATCCAAAATATTCCAATATTGACTACTACTACTACTACTACTACTAGTAGTAGTAGTAGTATACTACTAATAGTAATAATAATAGGAATAACCAGAGGGAATTTCAGGAAATTAGGTACAGCTTGAGCATCCCTTATCAAGGATTCTCAAATCCAAAATATTCCAATATTGAACACAAGTGTGGCTGAGATAGGAAAATCTTTGCTTCCTGGTGGTACAATGTACACAAATTTATTTTCATGCACACAGTTATTTCAAATACTTTATAAGTTACCGGGGGCATACAAAACATGGACTCCTTTGGGTCCCGTCTCCGAAGCATCATCACATTACGCATGTGCAAGTATTCCACAATCTGAAGCTCCTCCAGGTTGTTCCCAAGCATTCCAGATAAGGGATACTCCACCTGTACTACTCGCTTGGCACGCTTTTGTTTCCCTTTTCCCCAAAGTAAGATTGGTGGCAGCTGGCATTCATCTTGATGGCAGCCCGCAGACGCCAAAAGCAACGGCATCCAGATCCAAGAAGCCTCCAGGTTGTTCTCTGAACTGTGAACACAGCGCTGCGCCCGCCTTGGGGAGAAAGCTGCGCGCATTCGCCCACCTGCGCGGAAGCACCAAACGCTGCCATGTTGCCAGCCTTAATTGACTCACTCTCCTCTGCTCCAATTTAGATAATTGCCACGTACAACGAAACCTCTGTTTAGAGGAAGCGCTCGCTGAAAAGGAACAGACGCGGCGGAATAACAAAGCAGCTACCGGGACCCGCTCCGGTGCCAAAACAGTCTCCAAACAGCCTAAGCAGAAGATGGCTGCCCCACAGTGGACCTATGACAGGGGTCGGGAGCCATCTGCTTCCAGGCCACGTTGGCTTGTGCAAGCCGTAACATCAAATGAGGATGGAAGGCCCAAATGTGCAGCGGCCGGCATTGCAGATGCAAGCTATGGTTCCTACAGATCCAGCTTAAGAAATCCCTCACAACCTCTAGAACAGTGTTTCCCAACCAGTGTGCCGTGGCACACTAGTGCGCCGTGAGCGAACATCAGGTGTGCCATGGGAAATTGGAACCTCGAATACCCATTCTTCCCCCCTCCTGACCACAGTGCTCTCTGGGTGTAGGTGAACTACAACTTCCAAACTCAAGGTCAATTCCCAAGCAAACCCTTTCAGTACTTTCTGTTGGTAATGAGAGTTCAACATGCCAAGTTTGGTTCAATTCCATTGTTGCAAGAGTTCAGGATGCTCTTTGATTGTGTGTTAACTATAAATCCCAGAAACTGTAACTCCCAAATTTGAAGGTCTATTTTCCCCAAACTCCATATGTGTACACATTTGGGCATATTGAGTATTCATGCCAAGTTTGGTCCTGATCCAACATTGTTTGAGTCCACAGTGCTCTCTGGATATAGGTGAACTAAAACTCCAAAACCCAAGGTCAATGCCCACCAAACTCTTATAGTATTTTCTCTTGGTTATGAGAGTTCTGTGCGGGAAGTTTGTGTCTTTCTGCCATTCCTGCCAGGATATCTGTGTTGTGTTCATCGAAACAGACCCAGGTTTCACACTGAGTGTATAAATACATTTTAAAACATATTAACTATATGTATGACTGTGTTAGAGTGTCATTTTGTGTCATTTTGGTTGGTGGTGTGCCCCAGGATTTTGTAAATGTAAAAAATGTGCCGCGGTTCAAAAAAGGTTGAAAAACACTGCTCTAGAACATGGCCACATAGTCCAAAAATCCTACAACATGACCCCTCTCTTGTTTCTCCCCTTTGAGAAGTGACCACTGGAGCGTTCTGGGTCCAGCAGATGAAGCTTCCACCTGACAACAGCTGCAAGAGGCTGTCTCAGGGCTTGTCCAGACAGTACCTTTATCCCAGGAGCTTCCCAAGCAAACAGGAGGGTGTCCAGACACCGTTCCCTGTAAACCCGGAAGCAATCGCTACAAAAGGCAAAAAAGAAAGCGAGATTTCCAGGTGCGGGAATATCACATGTTTTGAGCCCAATATCCAGATCTTTGCATGTCTGTATGTCCCTGCAATCGGAAATAATAGGGTCTCTTTATCCGGGTGTTTTCCCAGGTTTTAGATGCTTGTTCCTGATTGGTCGGTTCCTAAAAAGAAGGTGACACTTGAGTAGAAGGCAAATACTTTGTTTGTGTGCCAGGGGTCACCAGCGTTGAGGCCATGCTATTGAGAACACAGCTGCGCTGGGCAGGGCACGTCTCTAGGATGGAGGACCACCGCCTCCCAAAGATACTACTCTATGGTGAACTCGCCAGGGGTCAGCGCAAGAGAGGCGCCCCCAAAAAGAGATATAAGGACTCCCTGAAACAACATCTCAGGCTGGGCCAGATTGATCACCAACAATGTTCCACCCTGGCCTCACATCGGGAGGCATGGAGACGCACTATCCACAATGCTGTGGCTTCTTTCGAGAAGTGTTTTACTGCGTTTTATTGTGGGCATCGAATTGTGCCTGTTTGTAAGCCGCTCTGAGTCCCCTTTCGGGGGTTGAGAAGAGCGAGGTAAAATGCCGGAAATAAAAATAAATAAATAAATAAACAAGACACAGCTAATGGGTCTTGGAGAGAAACGACAACGCAGAAAGAACCGCAACTTGGAAACAATATCACCCAAGGAGACTTTCTGCTGTGCTTTCTGCAACCAAACTTGTCTATCTCAGATTGGCCATTTTATTTATTTATTTATTTATTTCTTCGGTTTTATATTCCGCTCCTCCCTGCAGGCTCGGGGCGGATCACAATTGCAAACATACAATAAAACATACAATAAAAACACAAAGTAAAAACACGATACATAACCGAGATGGAACGGGTCAACAATTATTTAACTGAAGCAGGACGAGCCAATCACATTTGGGTTTAGCCAAACGCTAGCCTGAAAAAAAGCCGTCTTACATTCCCTTCGAAAGGAAAGGAGTTCAGGGATCGCTCGAATATGCTCAGGGAGCGAGTTCCAGAGTACTGGAGCCGCAGCAGAGAAAGCTCTCTGTCTAGTGCTGGACAGGTGGCAGGAGCGGGACGATGGAACCACCAACAAATTTTGCTCTTCCGAGCGCAATGATCTCGGGGGAACGTACGGGGCAAGGCGGTCCCTCAGGTACACAGGCCCCAAACCGTACAAGGCCTTAAAGGTTAAAACCAGCACCTTGAAGGCAATCCGGTACTCGATGGGAAGCCAGTGCAGTTGCCGGAGGATGGGAGTGATGTGCTCCCTCACTGGTGCTCCCACCAGCAAGCGAGCCGCAGCATTCTGCACCAGCTTGAGTTTCCGGATTGTCGACAAGGGAAGGCCAACGTAGAGGGCGTTACAGTAGTCCAGTCTCGAGATGACCGTCGCTTGGATCACCATGGCCAGGTCATCCCTGGACAGGTAGGGAGCCAGTCGCCTAGCCTGTCGTAGGTGGAAAAACGACGTCCTGCTGACCATGGAGACCTGGGCCTCCATGGTCAGCAAGGAGTCCAGTTTAGGAGTCCAAGGGTGACGGGCTAAGTTGCTCGCCATCCAGGGTAGGCAACCGGCACTCATCCAACCCAGGGCGACCGGGCCACAAGATCTCCGTCTTCGACGGATTCACCTTCAGCCGGCTGGCACGCAGCCATCCAGTCACGGCTTCGAGGCATTGATGGAAACAATCGGGTACGGTGTCCGGCCTGCCGTCCATTCTCAGCAGAAGCTGGGTGTCATCAGCGTACTGATAACACTCCAGACCAAAGTCGTGGGCCAGCTGGGCCAGGGGGCGCATGTAGATGTTGAATAATAAGGGCGAGAGGATGGCCCCCTGGGGGACCCCACAACTTAATGGGAGCCTCCCGGAGACCTCCCCCCCCTCTCCACACGCTGTCCCCGATCCTGAAGAAAGGAGGCCACCCATTTAAGGGCAGTTCCCCTGACTCCAGTCACGGCTAGGCGGTGGGCTAACAATGCATGATCTACGGTATCAAACGCTGCTGTCAGATCTAACAAGACAAGCAGGGCTGATCCACCCTGGTCCAGCTGGCGGCGAAGTTGGTCTGTAATGGCGACAAGCACGGTCTCCGTCCCATGCCCAATACGGAAGCCGGACTGGAAGGGATCAAGTCCAGCTGTGTCTTCTAAGAACTGCTGCAGCTGATCCGCTGCTGCCCTCTCAATTACCTTGCCTAAAAAAGGCAAATTTGACACAGGTCGGTAATTGGAGGGAGCCGAAAGGTCTACATTCGGCTTCTTCAGTAGCGGTTTTACCATTGCCTCTTACAAGCGCGTTTTAGTCATCAACGCGCTTGTAAAAAGCGTGGGACGAGTCCTTCCTAAACAATCTTCGTTCGCGAAGTAATGCCGAGAGAGGCACACCTTGCTATTCATGCCTCCACCATCAGAAAAGACTCCCAATGCGTCTCCCCCTTTGCAAATCTCTCGCTGTAAACCTTGGGAGCCGCCAGGCCTCCCTCTGCTGCGCTACTAATGCCGACCTCCTCCGCCTTCAGCCGGGCGCCCGTTAAATAGCCCATTAAAGAGAAAAATATTCAGATGTGCGCCTCACCATCCTGGCACCCAGCAGCCGCTGACTTTGTGATTTAGCAGGGAAGCTCGGGATGGTGAAAGAACACATTTAGGAGCCTTAGGAAAAATAAGATTTCAGTGAAGCATGGCAGCGGTGGCGGCGGCGAGGCCCATTTGCCAGGGAAAGGACCGATTCCTCCTTGCGTCCCTCTCCCGCTCCAGACTTTCTCTCGGGGTACGGCAAATGATATGGCATTTGGATTACTCTGTCTGAATTGAATTTTTAAACTGCCCCCTCGAGACACAATGCCGAGGAAAGACATTAGCCCATCAAGCGGCGCGCGCGGGGAAGAGAACAGAATTCGGGGGCTAAAAATAAAGCAAGTGCTTTAGCGGGAAGGTGGGGGGGGGGGAATAGAAGTGTCGAGGGCTCAGTGCGGACGCAGGACGGTGGAAAAACATTAAACTGTTGCTCGCACTGGTGCCCAAAGACCTCACTGCCCAAGGACACAGGCGCAACCTATTTCAACGGTGCTATGTCTCTTGGTAGAGAAGGTGGCGGAAGGAAAATCAATTTATTGGAAATTCCATAACCCATTGGAAATAAGTGCACCATAATCCATTGGAAATAAGTGCACCATAACCTATGCCAACAAGTCTGGTTACATCCCGTTTAGACAACTGCAATCAGGGGCGCATTTAATGGTAAGCAAAGCAAGCGGCTGCTTAGGGCGCCACGTGGTCAGGGGCGCACCCTGCTGCCAGGTTCCGCGCATGTGCCTTTGCTGCTGTGCGACTCCAGCTGGCCGGAGTCGGGAATTGCGCCCTACACAAGGCCGAAAAGGAGGAACCTTTTGCAGCCGGGCCGGAGCCTTCTGCCTCCGGCTGCAAAAGGTTCCTCCTTTTCGACCTTGTGTAGGGCGCAATTCCCTTCTCCGTCCAGCTGGAGTCACACGCACCAATGGCGCTTGCGCAGGTGCGCAGGCTCGGAGCCAGCTGGTTCCACACATGTGCCCCCGGCGGGCATGCGCACTCTCCACGAGGCTGGAAACAGGAGGAAGGTTTGATGGCCGGAGGCATAGCCTCAGCCCCCGGCCGCCAAACCCTCCTCAGTTTCCATGAGGCTGAAGAACAAGGGCGCGTCAAAACAATGTTCGCTTACCATTTTGAATGGCCCACAGCCAGGTTTTTGGTTGTTTCCTAAAGGACAGGAGGGACGTGGCCCTGACTGCAATGCTCTCTACGCGGGGCTGCCTTTGAAAACTTCTCGGAAGCTTCAATTAGTCCAACGCTCGGCAGGAGTGGCGTACAGGGAGTGAACTACTCCTCTGTTACGTCAGCTTCACTGGTTGCCGATTCGTTTCCGGGCACAATTCAAAGTGCTGGTGTTAACTTTTAAAGCCCTAAACGGCTCTGGCCCAAATTATCTGTTCGAACGCATCTCCTGCTATGAACCATCATGCAACTTTAGATCTTCAGGAGAGGCCCTGCTCTCGATCCCACCACTCTCACAAATGCGGTTGGTGGGAGCGAGAGACAGGGTCTTCTCAGCAGTGGCCCCCCGTCTGTGGAACTCCCTCCCTAAGGACATCAGGTTGGCCACCTCCCTCCTGTCCTTTAGGAAACAACTAAAAACCTGGCTGTGGGCGCAGGCATTTGACTGAGGTATTGATCATCAGATAATTGGCAACTGGGCGATATTGGAATGATTGATTGAACTTTGGTGATAGCATGTCAATATGATAGTTAATGGTTTTTATTGTTGTTTTACAATATTTCGTATTAATTGTTTTTATTGAGTGTATTTATATGGCATCTTCGATGCGGTTGTGAAGCCGCCTGGAGTCCCCTTGTGGGAGAAAAATAAAGTAAATAAATAAATCTATGTATATAATAAAAGTCAGTGTTTGCGGAGGTGCAGAGGAATATGTGGCAGCGTTTCGATTGGTTGCCACTGTGGGATTATTTGCATAAAGGACTCTGATTGGCCAGCCTCAGAACTCCAACATTCTAAAGCATCAGACAGAGGGGACTGGTTGCCACTTAGGGAGTATTTGCATAAAGGACTCTGATTGGCCAGCATCCAAGAATCCAAGACTCAACATTCAAACAACATGATTGGTTGCCACTGAGGGAGAATTTGCAAAACCGGTTCTGATTGGCCAGCATCAGAGTACTTCACAAAAAGGCTTCCTTTAGCTGATTTTACAAACTAGGCCTCAGCCTGCATTGACAGTAAGGCTTCCTCAACTTAATTTTCCTGACTAGGCCTCAGTTAATGGGACATTGTGTATGGCCTGAGTTAACAGTAACCAACCTTGGCACACAGAGCCCCTATGACCTATGCTACTTTCTACTGCAGTTTGGAAGAGGGTGGACCATGGATGATGGGACTTGAAGTACCTCTATGGATTATGGGATTTGTAGTACTTTCAAACCCTTCATTCCCCACAGACCACTGTGGCCCTGAACAAAGACCCATAAAGACTACACAGTGCCCCCATTACCCACACTCCATCCTACTGCAGGGCGGACCATGGATGATGGGACTTCAACTACCTCTACTTATTGCCCAAGACTGCTGTGACCCCCAACAAAGACCGATAAAGGCCATACTTGGCACACAGATCCCCCATGACCCACTCTTATCTGGTGGAGGGAATAATAGTGTGGGCAAGCTGGCAGACAAATGGCTTTGCGTCAGGTCCCAATCCCGCGCTGTGTCGGGACTTCGGGGCCTTGGGGCCCCTCCCTGCCTCTCTCTTCCCAACGGCGCCCGTCCATCTGGCATCCCCCCCCCCCCTTCTCCCCGCGCTCTCTCTTACCTCTGGGTTCCTCGGCCTGTTTGGCAAGCTTGCGCAGGGCGGCGGCAAAGCTGGAAGAGGGCGCGGGCTGAACTGGCAAAGTGCTGTTGGCTGCCGGACTGCCACTGGGCACCAGGGAGCCATTGAGAGGAGAAGGGGTCAGGGGGCTGACGGTGGCCGTGGTCCGGGTCGCGGTGGAGAGCATCCCTAGCGAAGGTGACTTTGGCTCATGGCTCATGCCTGGAACAACGAAAAGAAGAATCCATGTCACTGGGAGAGAAGGAGTCAGTCACATCACCCCAGAGGGTCAAACCCGACGGTCAAGAGGCACGGCGGTTGGGGAAGGGGGCCGCTTGGACCACCGGGAGGCTTTCAAACCCTGGACGAGCCAGGAAACAGCAGGCTTCACAAAAGGGGGGAAACATTATTATTATTATCCTGGTTAGGAAAACAGCGGCAGCACTAAGGGGGTGGAGGGGGTGCAAACCGCATCAGGAGACACCCTCCGAGGTTGACATCCAAAGGCTGGTCTGTGTTGACTGGCACAAGTCTCCAGCCCTCAATGAGTAGTTCGAGAGTAAGGGACCCCTTCCCCAAATTCCCTATGCATGCCTATCTCAAGAAGGGGTTTAGGAGGCAGGCCCGGATTAACCCCTTTTGGAGCCCTAGGCCACACTTTGGAATTACGCCCCCAAACCAACCTCTACCACACACACACCCCACACACACACACACACACATTCCTTCTTTCCGCCTGCCTCTCCTTTCTCACCAAGGGGCGGGATGCCTCCCAGCTGGCGCACGCGAGCCCGGCTCCCTGGATTTTGCAGTTGCCCAGGATGCTGAGGGCGAGGTTGAGGGTGTGGCGGGGCCTGGACCCTCAGCAGCGGCGCCAGCCCCCCACGCTCCCAGAAGCGGGCGATGCTGCCAGTATCCTTGATGTGCTGCGTGCGGAGGGCCACTTGACTCAAGGAAGGAGGGCACGGCGAGGAGGAGGATGAGGCAGAGGGAAGCCCCGTCCCCGGGACCGCTGCCGGGCATGCGCGGCAGGAGGGCGCGAGCACCTCTGCCTCCGCCATGTTCCTGGGTGCCGCGCATGCCTGGCAGCGGCCCTGGGGGCTTCCCTCCGCCTTCTCGCAACCTGCTTCCTTAACAAGGGGGCGGTGGCGGGGGAGCGCCATTCCCTCCTCCCCCGCCTTTCGCAGCACTCTCCCCCCACCCTCCCCCGAGAGAGAGGGAGGGAGGGAGAGGGAGAGAGTCATCTACATGCCACCTATTGCGATTTTGTTTCAACATATTTTTTTTGGTCCGTGAATTGCAACCCCCCGGCTTGCGCCACCAAGGCCATGGCCTAGGGCAGTGTTTCTCAACCTGTGGGTCGGGACCCCCAGGGGGGTCGTGAGAGGGTTTCAGAGGGGTCGCCAAAGATTTATGATGGTCTTAGGATTAGGAAGCCCTTTGGCAGAGAGGATTGAAGATCTCTCCACTTGTCCTTCTCTTTCTCTTTGGAAACAGACTGTGAATTCTCCCACCTAAAGCTCTACTCTGCTGTGATTGGCAGGCCTCCCACCCAAGGGGAGGGCTGTTTCTGAGACTCCAAGTGGGGAGGGGAGAGCAGGGGTGCTTGGCGCATGGCAACATGATGCGCATGTGTGGGTGAGGGAGAGTGTGTGAGGTGGGATGGAGACTCACGCCAGTGAGTCCCTTCAAGGCATGAGGGTTCTGTGTAGGAAGTTTGACCCAATTCTATCATTGGTAGGGTGCAAAGGGCTCTTTGATTGTAGGTGAACTATAAATCCCAGCAACGACAACTGCCAAGATCTATTTTCCCCAAACTCCACCAGTGTTCACATTTGGGTATATTGAGGATTAGTGTCAAGTGTGGCCCAGATCCATCATTGTTGAGTCTAAAGTGCTCTCTGGATGTAGGTGAACTACAACTCCCAAACTCAAGGTCAATACCCACCAAACACTTCCAGTATTTGCTGTTGGTCATGGAAAGTTTTTGTGCCAAGTTTGGTTCAATTCCATTGTTGGTGAGTTCAGAATGCTCTTTGATTGTGGGTGAACTATAAATCCCAGCAAATACAACTTCCAAATGATAAAATCGACACCCCCCCTCAAAAATACAGTTATGAAGTAGCAATGAAAATAATGGTTAGGGGTCACCACAACATGAGGAACTGTATTAAGGGGTCGCAGCATTAGGAAGGTTGAGAAACACTGGCCTAGGGTGACCTTATGGGTAATCCGGGCCTGTTAGGAGGGGTTTTGTCTTACTCCTCCTGCATGCCACTATCTCCTCCCCTTTTGAATACTGTGAGATCTTTGAGGGCGAAATGTATTGCTTTCCCATAATAACACCCCCGTCATTATAATTACAAAAGCGTTTTTCATGGACTCAACTTCTATGTCAATATATCTACAAGGTTGAAACTCTCTGTTACTTTACTTTTCTGAACCATCCAATGCACCTATGCTCCAGCCTCATTACAATGACGGTACAAATCATGAAGGTCCATCTGCATGTGCTACGAGCACACACAGTTTTTGCCACCCCAGTAGCGCAATGGGTTAAACCCTTGTGCCAGCAGGACTGGTCAACCAACAGGTTGGCAGTTCGAATCTCGAGAGCGGGTTGAGCTCCCGTCTGTCAGCTCCAGCTCCCCGTGCAGGAACATGAGAGAAGTCTCCCACAAGGATGGCAAAACATCAATCACCCAGGCGTCACCTGAGCAACCTCCTTGCAGATGGCGATTCTCTCACACCAGAAGCTTCTTAAGTCGCTTCTGACACAAAACACAAACAAACAAAAACACATAGTTTTCAGCACTCTTGCTTTTGTATCATCACGGACTATATTTACGAGTAGCATGAGCGCAAACATTTACTATGTATCCATGGAGGTAACACTATGAGTTACACCAACGCTAGGGATGCAACTGTAGCTAAGACGGAAGCCAAGTGTGTAGAGATTGTAGCCGACTGCAGTTTGGACACAGAGGGTGGAGTTGCTTGCTGGGCCACCGAGTTCACATTCGAATGGCATTACCATTTGGAATCTTCCTTCTTGCCCCTGATAATGGGAGGCAAAAGGAAATCCTTTGAAGACAATCCCCTAAACACAAAAGGGTGAGTAGCACTTGGCTGCCCAATGTCACGGCAGTCTCAGCCAAGCATGGGCAAACTTTGGTCCTCCCGGTGTTTGGGACTTCCACTCCCACCATTCCTAGCAGCCTCAGTCTCTTTTCCTTTCCCCCCCTCAGCCACTTAAGCAGGTAAGCGCCTCAGGCTGTTAGGAATGGTGGGAGTTGGAGTCCAAAGCACCCAGAGGACCGAAGTCTTCCCATGCCTGTTTTAGGGACCTTAAAGTGGGGAGCCTCCTTCCAACATTGTGATTCTGGATAGAAAACAAACAACATAACAAAACATTGTTTGGGTCCACAGTGCTCTCTGAGTGTAGGTGAACTACAACTTCCAAGCTCAAGGTCAATTCCCAAGCAAACCCTTTCACTACTTTCTGTTGGTAATGAGAGTTCAATATGCCAAGTTTGGTTCAATGCCATTGTTGCAAGAGTTCAGGATGCTCTTTGATTGTGTGTTAACTATACATCCCAGAAACTGTAACTCCCAAATGTCAAGGTCTATTTTCCTCAAACTTCATCTCTGTTCACAATTGGGCACATTGAGTATTCATGCCAAGTTTGGTCCTGATCCAACATTGTTTGAGTCCACAGTGCTCTCTGGATATAGGTGAACTACAACTCCAAAACTCAAGGTCAATGCCCACCAAACCCTTATAGCATTTTCTCTTGGTTATGGGAGTTCTGTGTGGGAAGTTTGTGTCTTTCTGCCATTCCTGCCAGAATATCTATGTTGTGTTCATCGAAACAGGCCCAGGTTTCACACTGAGTGTATAAATACTTTTAAAAACATATTAACTATATGTATGACTGTGTTAGAGCGTCATTTTGTGTCATTTTGGTTGGTGGTGTGCCCCAGGATTTTGCAAACGTAAAAAGTGTGCCGTGGCTCAAAAAAGGTTGAAAAACACTGCCCTACGGAGTGAGAAGGGCGCAATATAAATACTGTAAATAAGTAAGTCAATAAATAAATACAAGGGATTGCCTAAGTCAGTGTTTCCCAACCTATTTTGAGCCCCGGCACACTTTTAACATTAAAAAAATCCGGGGCACACCACCAACCGAAATGACACAAAATGACACTCTAACACAGTAAAGAACGGCTGGGGGATGGTGGCCTGCTGGGAGCAGCTGCTAAGAGTGCCGAAGCCGGGGGAGGGGAGGAGCCATGCCGTTCCATGCCCCTCCCCCTCCCCCCAGCTTCAGCTCTCCCAGCATCTGCTCCAGCTTTAAAGGGACAGTGCCAAGCCAGCGGTGGCATAGCAAGCACAATGCTGGCTTGGCAGTGCCCCCTCAAGGCTGGAGCAGCTGCTGGGAGTGCCGAAGCCAGGGGGAGGGGGCAGAGCCAGGCTGCGCAATGCCCCGCCCCCTCCCTTGGGTTCCGCTCTCCCAGCAGCTGCTCCAGCCTTAAGGGGACAGTGCCAAGCCAGCGGTGGCAGAGCAAGCACAATGCTGTCTTGGCACTGCCCCCTCAAGGCTGGAGCAGCTGTGGGAGTGCCGAAGCCAGGGAGGGGGCGGACCCAGGCCACGCCATGCCCCGCCCCCTCCCCCCAGCTTCAGCGCTTCCACATGAGTGGTGGACGGGCTTCAGTGGGCGGGGCTCCTCCTCCGCGCGGCTTCAGCGAGCGAGGGACGAGAGTCATGGTGGATTGGAGGCTGGCTGGGAAAACGGCCGAAGGAGGCGGCGCCACGGCGCCACGGCCCCTTCTTCTTTTTCTTTGCCGCCACCCGGCCCTTCCTCCTCCTCCCCCAAGCAGCAGGAGTTCGGCAGGGGGAGGGGGGAAGGAAGGGGGGCAGAGAGCTTGTCTCGCGGCACAGCGGGAGGTCTGTCACGGCACACTTAGGTTGGGAAACATTGGCCTAAGTAACTCTCAAGAAAATGTCGCCTTAGGGAACCCAATCTCTCAGAAGGAATCTACCTTCAGAGTAGACCCTTGGGGCCAATCCACCACCTTCCTGTTGTTGTCCCTTGAAGACCTGATTCATCTACCAGTTGTTGAGGTGTGATGGAGAAATGCCCACTCAAGGCGCCAGCACCAAACCTCAAAGGGGGGCCTTTCAAGAAGAGGCCCTGCTGCTGGCGGCATCTCCCTTTCCTGGCAGCAGACACAAAAGGCGCCCTGATCCTCCTCCCCTTCCAGTCAGATCAGAGAAAAAGCAACCCAAGCGGCGGCGGAAGCTTTCAAAAGAGCTGCTTGTGCAGGATCTCAGCCCCGGGCGAGAGAGAAGGCCTTTCTGCCTTCCGGTGGGAGTCGCACGTTGCCAAGAACAATCTGCTTTGCACACACAGCCGCTGAACCTTCGGAGGAGACTCATCATCTCCCAAGAAACGCCCACACACGTCCATGCGCACGCACGCACACATGCACTCCCCCTCCAAACAATACATCAAACGACACCCCGGCATAAGAAGCATCTACAGGACCAGCCGCAGCCGCCTCCTGCCAAACAACTGCGTGGAGGAAATCAAAGCGCTGACACAGGCCAGGCCTGAGGGGAACTTGCGGGTTTCCCATCTGTTTGAGGAAGGCACAAGGAGAGAATGTGGATGGATCCGGGACTGGCTCGGGGATTGGGTTCCCCCAGAGTGCAAGGAAGTCAGAGCACGGCTCCGGGTGGCCCCTCTGACTGTTTCCCCATGGCCCACTCTGGCTTCTGCAGGTACCCAAAGGGTAAATTGCTTGGGCTCGCTCACTTAGATGATATGAGGGTATGTTATACGTCCCTCCCCATCGTCCCCCAATTAGCCCCTGTTGGCGCAATAGGCTAAACCAGAGTTTCTCGAGCTATGGGGTCGCAAGGGGTGTCAGAGGGGTCGCCAAAGACCACCAGGAAACACAGTATTATCTGTTGGTCATGGGGGTTCTGTGTGGGAAGTTTGGCCCAATTCTATTGTTGTTTACATTTGGGCACACTGAGTATTCATACCAAGTTTGGTCCATCATTGCTTGAGTCCACAGTTCTCTCTGGATGGAGGTGAACTACAACTCCAAAAACTCAAGGTCAATGCCCACCAAACCCTTCCAGGATTTTCTGTTGGGCGTTGGAGTTATGTGTGCCAAGTTTGGTTCAATTCCACCATTGGTAGAGTTCAGAATGCTCTTTGATTGTAGGTGAACTATAAATCCCAGCAACTACAACTCCCAAATGACAAAATCAACCCCCCCCCCCCCAAAAATTCCCACCAGTATTCAAATTCGGACGTGTTGGGTATTTGTGTATACATCCTGCATATCAGAGATTGATAAAATCAATCCCCCAGGTCAGGCATCCCAGATGAGAAGTCTCTTGGGGTGCATCTGATGGGGAAAGAAGGCAGGGGTGTCATGGCTTGAGTGTTGGGGTGTGCAAGCCCGGATTACCCATAAGGCCACCCTAGGCCATGGCCTAGGGCGGCAGCCATGGGGAGGGGGGCAGCAGATCCGGACCCCCAAAAGTTTTTTTAAATCAAAAAAAATTCCCCCAAAAAATCCAAAAAAATTCCCCAAAAAAGTGCGCATGCACGCAGCGGTGGAAGCGCCATCCACAGCTGCCCCCTTGCTCTCCTCAGCTAAAGGCTCTGCCCCCGCCCCGGCTTCACCCTGCCCCGGCTCCGCCTCGCCTCCTCGCCAGCGAGGAGGAGGAAGGAAAGCCCCACCCCCGGAGCCGATGGCGCGGGGAGCCGTCATGCCGGCCACAGAAGCAGCCGAAACCGCCCTTTTCAGGCCAGCATGGTGGCGTTAGGAGGGAGTGAGGAGCCCGTGGCTCCTCCTCCCTCCTAAAGCTGTCATGCCGGGTCTGAAAAGGAATTTTCGCCGCTTCTGAGGCGGCATAGTGGCTTTAGGAGGGAAGGGGGAGCCGTGGGGAGGCCCCGGCCTTTCCTTCCTCCTCCTCCTCGCGCCGGCGAGCAGGCGGGGGCGGAGCCGGGGCCAGGGGCGGGGGCAGAGCCTTTGGCCTAGGGCGCCAAAAGGCCATGATCCGGGCCTGGGGGTGTGACACTGGAAGGTTCGGGTCCTGACTTGGCCACAGGCTCCCCACGGCCTCCGACTCCCTCGCTGCCCTTCTGTTCCGCGCCCCCTTCTCTTCCCTCCCTTACCTCGCAACACAAGCTGACAGCGCGATGCTAATTTTAGCCGCGCTAATGAAGCTGCTCATTGGAAATTCTATTTTAAGTGACCCAACATCAGCATCGCCCGCTTTCAAAGGCAGGAGCCTGCAAGCTCTGACGTGGGGAGAGCAGGAAGCAGGGGGTGGCTTGCAAAATAGGACCCAAATTAGGGGATCAGTGTGTCAGGAGCGACTTGAGAAACTGCAAGTCACTTTTGGTGTGAGAGAACTGACCGTCTCCAAGGACGGTGCCCAGGGGACGTTGCCTGGATGTTTTGATGTTTTATCATCCTTGTGGGAGGCTTCTCTCATTTCCCTGCATGGGGAGCTAGAGCTGACACAGGGAGCTCAACCCACTCTCCCTGGATTTGAACCGCTGACCTGTTGGTCAGCAGTCCTGCCGGCACAAGAGTTTAATCTGGTGTTTCTCAACCTTCCTAATGACACAACCCCTTAAGCCAGTTCCTCATATTGTTGTGCCCCCCAAACATGACAACTTTTTGTTGTAATTTTGCTACTGTTATGAATCACCATGTAAATATCTGATATGCAGGATGTTCGAGTTGCTGGGATTTATAGTTCACCTACAAGCAAAGAGCATTCTGAACCTATTTTCATTCACTGGACTAAACTGGGAACAAATATCCGGTACACCCATATTTGAACCCTGATGGGGTTCAATTTTGTCATTTGGGAATTGTAGTTGCAGGGATTTATAGTTCACCTACAATCCAAGAGCATTCCGAACTCCACCAACGATAGAATTGAACCAAACTTGGCACACGGGACTCCCATGACCAACAGAAAATCCTGGAAGGGTTTGGTGGGCATTGACCTTGAGCTTGGGAGTTGTAGTTGCAGTGATTTATAGTTCACCTTCAATCATAGAGCATTCTGAATTCCATCAACAATAGAATGGGGCCAAACTTCCCACATGGAACCCCCATGACCAACAGAAAATCCTGGAAGGGTTTGGTGGGCATTGACCTTGAGTTTGGGAGTTGTAGTTGCAGGGATTTATAGTTCAGCTTCTATCAAAGAGCATTCTGAACGCCATCAACAATAGAATGGGGCCAAACTTCCCACATGGAACCCCCATGATGACCAAGAGAAAATACTGGAAGAGTTTGGTGGGCATTGACCTTGAGTTTGGGAGTTGTAGTTCACCTCCAACCAGAGAGCACTGCGGACTCAATAAATGATTGATCTGGACCAAACTTGGCACGAATACTCAATTTGCCAAAATGTGAATACTGAAGGAGTTTGGGGAAAATAGACTTTGACATTTGGGAGTTGCAGTTGCTGGGATTTATAGTTCACCTCCAATCAAAGAACACTTTTGAATCCAGCCCAAAATGGATCGGCACCAAACTTGGCACACTATCTACATGGTCAACATTGAATACTGGTGGGGTTGGGGGGATCTGGTTTTCAATTCTGGGAGTCTTAGTTCATCAACACCAAAAAGGAAGAGAAGGACAGGGGGAGAGACCTTCAGCCCTCTCTGCCAAAAGGGTTCCTAAGACAGTTTGTGTTTTCGGATGGTCTTTGGTGACCTCTCTGAACCGCCCCCCCCCGTCATGACCCCCAGGGGCAGTCCTACCGGTAGGCAAAGGACGCCGCTGCGTGGGGCACCATCTGGGTAAAGGGTGCATTCCTCCGCCCACCAGACAGTGTCCGGCCGATGTTTTGCTTTTGTGCCTTGTGCACTCCGACGCCGTGCTGTAGCAAACCTCCCTGCGTGCCGAATAGAGAGTGCTGTGTTTACAGGCTTCTGTGCCTGGGCACAGGAGCTTCTGGGCATGCACGGAGGTGGGGAGGGCGGGTGCCAAATAGGGAGTGGTGTGTTTACAGGCTTCTGCGCCTGCGCACAGGAGCTTCTGGGCATGCGCGGAGGGAGGGGCACGTGCCGAATAGGGAGTGCTGTGTTTACAGGCTTTACAGGAGCTTCTGGGCATGCGGAGAGGAGGGCGCATGCCGAATAGGGAGTGCTGTGTTTACAGGCTTCTGCGCTTGCGCGTAGGAGGTTCTGGGCATGTGCAGGGGGGGGGCGTGCCGAATAGGGAGTGCTGTGTTTACAGGCCTCTGCGCCTGTGCACAGGAGCTTCTGGGCATGCGCGGAGGGAGGAGCGCATGCCGAATAGGGAGTGCTGTGTTTACAGGCTTCTGCGCCTGCGCACAGGAGCTTCTGGGCATGCGCGGAGGGAGGGGCGCATGCCGAATAGGGAGTGCTGTGTTTACAGGCTTCTGCGCTTGCGCGTAGGAGGTTCTGGGCATGCGCAGAGGTAGGGGCGCGTGCCGAATAGGGAGTGCTGTGTTTACAGGCTTCTGCGCCGGCGCACAGGAGCTTCTGGGCATGCACGGATGGAGGGGCGTGTGCCGAATAGGGAGTGCTGTGTTTACAGGCTTCTGCGCCTGCGCACAGGAGCTTCTGGGCATGCGCGGAGGGGGTACCGAATAGGGAGTGCTGTGTTTACAGGCTTCTGCGCCTGCGCACAGGAGCTTCTGGGCATGCACAGAGGGAGGGGCGCGTGCTGAATAGGGAGTGCTGTGTTTACAGGCTTCTGCGCCTGCGCACAGGAGCTTCTGGGCATGCGCGGATGGAGGGGCGTGTCCCGAATAGGGAGTGCTGTTTACAGGCTTCTGCGCCTGCTCACAGGAGCTTCTGGGCATGCGCGGAGGGGGGACGCCAAAATAATGTTCGCTTACCATTTAAAATTACCTTAGACCGCCCCTGATGACCCCCCCAAGGGTCCCAACCCCCAGGTTGAGAAACACTGATCTAAACCACCAGGATGCTCTTAACCTGGAGGCACAGGCGAGGAGTGGCAGGAGCTAAAGAGGGCATTGCAATGGGATGCCATTGGAGGGAACGAGGCAATGGAGGAGCAGTCTTGGCCAGTTAGAAACCCGGCACTGTGCTTTGGGAAGGAGACAGACGAGAGACCGTCGCCGAAGGTGGCTTTGTGGTCCAGGCATTGATTAAACTCTGCTGCCAGTCTCATCCCGCCAGCCAGCCCTGCCCTCGGCCCCGGCCCCTTCCCTTCTGCCCTCATTAGAGAAGCATTTATTAAGTCGGGCACTCGCCTATTGACTGGGCTCTTGCCTGCGTGATCCGCTCATGCAAATTAATCCTGGTAACAGCTGGGAATAAAAGCTGCGCAATGAGGAGAGGAAGGAAAGAAGGAAGGAAGGAAGGAGGGGGAGAGGAAAGACGGAGGGGCGCATGGCGGACACTCTCACCGTGGGGCCAGGCAAGGAAGACAAGCGGGTGACCACAGTGTAGAATTCCTGCCCAATTTGACACCTCGCGGCTCAATGCTAGAGCGATATTTTGGTGAGACATCATTTGGCAGTGGAGGTTCAAGACCTTGTAAAAGAGCGGTTCAAGTGGTGTCAAACTGCATCGATCCTCCACCCGAGGCAGTGTTTCCCAACCTTTTTTGAGCCGCGGCACACTTTTTACCTTTACCAAATCCTGGGGCACACCACCAACCAAAATGACACAAAACGACACTCTAACACAGCAATACATATAGGTAATATGTTTTTGAATGTATTTATTCACTCAGTGTGAAACCTGGGCCTGTTTCGATGAACACAACATAGATATCCTGGCAGGAATGGCAGAAAGAGACAAATTTCCCACACAGAACTCCCATAACCAAGAGAAAATACTATAAGAGTTTGGTGGGCATTGACCTTGGGTTTTGGAGTTGTAGCTCACGTATATCCAGAGAGCACTGTGGACTCAAACAATGTTGGATCAGGACCACACTTGGCACGAATACTCAATATGCCCAAATGTGAACACAGATGGAGTTTGGGGAAAATAGACCTTGACATTTGGGAGTCACAGTTTCTGGGATTTATAGTTAACACACAATCAAAGAGCATCCTGAACTCTTGCAACAATGGAATTGAACCAAACATGGCATATTGAACTCTTGACCTGTTTCGATGAACACAACATAGATATCCTGGCAGGAATGGCAGAAAGACACACACGAAGGTCTTGCTCAACAGCTGGGAGTTATAGTTCACCCGCAATCAAGGAGCACTCTGAACTCCACCAATGATGGAATGGAATCAAACTTCCCGCACAGAACTCCCATAACCAAGAGAAAATACTATAAGAGTTTGGTGGGCATTGACCTTGAGTTTTGGAGTAGTTCATGTATATCCAGAGAGTACTGTGGAGGGGTGGGAGGAAGACGTGGGGCGAGTCTGCGCAGTAGCGCCCGCACGCGTCACGTCATCCTCCCTCCCCCCCCTCCCGCAGAAGCAGCAGCGTGAGCAAAGTGAGCAGAGCGCGGCTGGGAGGAAGGGAGCCCGAGTGGAGAAGAAAAAGTGTTTGGCAGGAGGGGGAAGAAAGGGTATTGGAGGTTCCCATTTCCCACGGCACACCTGATGATTGCTCACGGCACACTAGTGTGCCACGGCACACTGGTTGGGAAACACTGACCCAAGGAACCGACCTGGAAAAACAACGACAACAATTGGATACTTGTTTGGAAAGCTCTGCAGCCTGAGCCATGAAGCAAGTGGGTGAGCCACCTGGTCGGGTCAAAAGGGGGTGCCAACGCATACAGCCCAAAAGCTTAAAGCAACCCAGTGATTCCGGCCATGCAAGCCTTCGACAATACACAAAAGGCCTATTTACAATAATAAGAAATAACTGCATGTCTTAATAGTAAAGAGCTGGGCCTGATCTCCTCTAACACCCGTCTCTTCTAAGGTTTCGAGAGAGGACAAAATCACGACATCTCTCCCGACACAAGCAGAGAGAGATCTCAAAGCGCACAGCACATTCTCTCCACACTATTTATATATTTACTTGCTTTATTTGTATTCCGCTCTTCTCACCCCGAAAGGGACTCAGAGAGGATTACAGGTGCCCATATACACATATAGCAGGCCCGGATTACCCATAAGGCCACCCTAGGCCATGGCCTTCGGGGCGCAAGCCAAGGGGGGCGCAGTTCACGGACCAAAAACAAATGTTGAAACAAAACCGCAACGCGCGACATAGAGATGACTCTCTCTCTCTCTCTCTCTCTCTCTCTCTCGGGGGAGGGTGGGGGAGAGCCCTGCGTGGGGGCGGGGAGGAGGGAATGGCGCCCCCCCTCGCCATCACCCCCACCCCCTTGTCAAGGAAGGAGGACGTGAGGAGGAGGAGGCGGAGGGAAGCCCGGGGCCACTGCCGGGTATGCGCGGCACCCAGGAACATGGCGGAGGAGGCAGAGGCACTCCTTCCTTGACAAGGGGTGCTGCGCATGCTCGGCAGGGTGGCTCACAAAAGATGGGATTTGCAGTACCTTCACCCGATTCATTTCCCACAGAACATTGCAGCCCTTACAAATCACAGACCAGGCCCAAACTTGGCACACAGAGTACCCATGGCCCACTCTACATCCTGGTGCAGTTTTGAGTGGGACAGACCACGGATGATGGGAGTTGAAGTTACTTCACTCACCTTCTGAGACTGCTGCCACCCTCATCCAATGACTGCTCAAGACCACACTTGGCACACAGAGCCCACATGACCTACTCTACATCCTGGTGCAGTTTGGATAACGGGGGACCATGGATTATGGGACTTCCAGTACCTTCTATCTCTCTCTCTCTCTCTCTCTCTCTCTCTCTCTCTCTCTCTCTATCTATCTATCTATGTATGTATATAATAAAAGTCAGTGTTTGCGGTGGGAGGTGCAGCGGGAGGAGCAGAGGAATATGTGGCAGCTTTTCGATTGGTTGCCCCTGTGGGATTATTTGCATAAATGACTCCGATTGGCCAGCCACCCAACATTCCAACACTTTTAGGCAGCACAGAGAGGTCACTTCCAGAGACCACTGCAGCCCTCATCCAGAGAATGATCAAGACCAAATGTGACACACACAGCCCCCATGACCCACTCTACGTCCTGGTGCTGTTTGGAGGGGGATGGACCATGGCCGATGGGACTTGCAGTACCTTCACTAAGTTCCTGAGACCACTGCAAGCCACATACACATCTAATAGGAACCAACCTTGGCACACAATGCCTTCCTCAAATAACCCGGGCACCGCCGGGTCCTCAGCTAGTATATAAATAAAATGAAGAAGAACAACAACAAAAGAAAAAAGTTAAAAAATATTTTTCTTAAATTGACTTTCATTCCTGATTCAGGTGATACTCAGCCTGTACGAAGGCCTTCGGTTGATGCGTTCTCTCTACTTGTATTTAAAGTGGGTGCTTGGCAAACAAACCCCTTGAAATTGGTTTTAGGTTTGCGGTGAAAATGGGCTCTGAAAAGAACCCACTCTTTGGATACATCCTGCCTCCAGCTTTGGGCACAATTCCATTCAACTCCTGCTCGTTTGGGGTTGCACACTTTGGGGATGGATGCGCCTTCACGGCATTTCGGTGAAATGGTGTAGTATGATGAGAGGCCTCTGGCTATGCTTGTCAGCTGCGCTTCATGTGCTTTTCTCCGCAGGAGCATGGGAAGAGGGCATCTAAGGGAACGGGGAATGGGCTCGCCATTTCCAGAAGATATGGGGGTCCGGCTGCCATGCCCTACAAGGCCATGGGAGACCCCCATTGCCCGTAGCCCAGGGGTGCCCCATATTTGTTCACAAACATTTCTTCCTCCAGTAATGAAAAATTACCGAGAAGGGGTGATTAGGGGATTCGGGCCTGCCGTTGAGTTGGGGGGGTCCTGCTGAGCCCTTGCTTTCCAGGCTATAATTATCCCAAAGAGGGTTGTCAAGGGGAAGGGGAAGGGGGGCCGGGATTTGGCGCTTGAACAGGGACCTGCAGAAAATTCATCGGAGCTATTAACTAGTAATTACAGAGCGCCAAAGTAGCAGGCCCAGAACCGGGTGTCTGCAAAGAGCTGGAGATGAAAGGCAGCGGTAATTACGGAATCCGCAGGAGGCAGGCAGCGCAAGCAGATAAGTAAGGCTTCTTGAGCCGTTTATGGGGCGGGGGAGAGGGGACACGGGGGGGGCATATTTCGCAGAAAAGGCGCCGCTTGCCTATTACAGATATGTCAGCATCCTCGGAGTGAGGTATCCATCCACAATGGTGTCGGGTGGGTGGATCCATTGGAGAGATGGAATCAGGAAGCTCATTTCATGCAGTTTATTTATTTATTTATTATTTGGATTTCTTGGTCGCCCCTTCCAAGTGGCTTCGGGGCGACTCACAATCGTCAAAAACGGTTGCAATCAATAAAAACACAGTAAAACACAGTAAAAACAATACAATAGCAGGCCCGGATTACCCATAAGGCCACCCTAGGCCATGGCCTCGGGCGGCAGATTTGGGGGTGCAGCGGATCCGGACCCCCCCAAAAAGGTTTTTTAAAAAATAAAATAAAAATAAAATAAAGTGCGCATGCGCGGCAGGGGTCCCTCCGACTCTTTCCCCTCCTCTCCCCACCCTCCTCCCTTGACTGAAGGTAGGGGGGCGGGGCGCAGAGGACGAGGCTGGCCTAGGGCGGCAAACTTCCTTAATCCAGGCCTGCAATACATGGCGCATATTAAAACATGGTTGGATGTAAGAATGCATCCACAGTTAGAGCAGACAGCGGGGCCTGTCTGCTGCATAAAGTCATAGCCTTTAGCCATATCGTGGAGCCTTAGCCTTGCTCCGACCCAAAAGCCTGTATGAACGGGTGGGTTTTACAGGCCTTTCGAAAGGCCAGTAAAGTGGGCATCGCGCGAACGGCAGGAGGGAGAGCATTTCACAACACAGGAGCGATCACGCTAAAAGCTCTCCTCCGGGTTGTGGTCAAATGGAGGGCTGCACGACTTGGAACCGCCAAGAGGTTCAATGATTCGGATCTCAGTGGTCTTAAAGGACTATATGGGGAGAGGCGGTCCCTTAGGTCAGTGTTTCCCAACCTTTTTTTAGGCGCGGCACACTTTCAACATTAAAAAAATCCGGGGGCACACCACCAACCAAAATGACACAAAATGACAGTCTAACACAGTAAAGAACGGTTGGGGTTGGTGGCCTGCTGGGAACAGCTGCTGGGAGTGCCGAAGCGGGGGGGGCGGAGCCAGGCTGCGCCATGCCCCGCTTTACCCCCGGCTTCACCTCTCCCAGCAGCTGCTCCAGCCTTGAGGGGCAGTGCCAAGCCAGCGGTGTCAGAGCCAGCACAATGCTGGCTTGGCACTGTCCCTCAAGGCTGGAGCAGCTGCTGGGAGTGCCAAAGCCGGGGAGGGGGCAGAGCCAGGTCGCACCATGCCCGCCCCTCCCCAGCTTCAGCTCTCCTACAGAGGAGGAGCATGAGCGGTGGACGGGCTTCAGTGGGCAGGGCTTCTCCACGCGGCTTCAGCGAGCGAGGGGCGAGAGTCATGGTGGGAGTCATGGTGGATTGGAGGCTGGCTGGGGAAACGGCCGAAGGAGGCGGCGCCCCGGTCCCTTCTTTTTCTTCGCCACTGCCCGGCCCTCCTCCCCCAAGCAGCAGGAGTTCGGCAGGAGCGGGGGAGGAAGGGGGGCAGAGAGCTTTTCTCGCGGCACAGCAGGAGGTCCGTCACGGCACACTAGTGTGCCATGGCACACTGGTTGAGAAAGACTGCCTTAGGTACACCGGCCCCAGACCGTTCAAGGCCTTGAAGGTTAAAACCAGCACTTTGAAGGTGATTCGGTGCTCAATTGGGAGCCAGTGCAGTTCCCGCAGGACCGGCGTAATGTGGCAGCAAGATGGAAGGCCTGCCACTAGCCGGGCTGCGGCGTTCTGCACCAGCTTAAGCTTCCGAATCACCGACAGAGGAAGGCCAACGAAGAGAGCATTACAGTAGTCCAGTCTTGAGATGACTGTGGCTTGGACCACTGTGGCTAGGTCGCGACGGGACAAGTAGGGAGCCAGCTTCCTCGCCTGCCGGAGATGATGGAACGCTGTTCCGCTGACGGTGGAGATATGTTTCTCCATCGTTAGATGGGAGTCAAGCGTGACTCCTAGACGTTTGACCGACGTTGACGGGCGGAGAGTCGCCCCGTCCAGGGTTGGAAGCTGGATCTCACCCACACCCGGACGGCCCAGCCACAGGATCTCCGTCTTAACCGGATTCACCTTCAACCTACTGGCTCGCAGCCATCCAGTGACAGCTTCTAGGCAACGATGGAAATTATCGGGTTCAGAGTCGGGTCAGCCCTCCATCCCCAGGACGAAGGCCCTGTGGGTCCAAAACGTGGCCCTGAAAGCTGGAAGGCATCCACAGGGCCATTTTGAGACCTAGGTTAGGTGTTGTTTGTGTTGGAATTCAAGCCCAAGTCTCAAGTCCTCAGTGAGGAGCAGTTAGCTTAAAATAGCCTTTCCCCATGCATCTATTTGCTCTCCCCTCTCTGTTCCCGCTCTCATTCTGGTTGGCTGTTTAGAATGGATACTTCCCTACTGCCATCTTATACTTTAGCACCGGGAATGTGGCGCAGCTGGCTAAGTGTCAGCTGCATAAGATCTCTCTGACCAGTAGGTCATGAGTTCGAGGCCTGCCCGGGTCGAGGTGGGTGCTCGGCCTTTAAGTGTAGCCTGCTGTCGACCTTTGCAGCCCGAAATACAGTTGCATCTGTCAAGTAGGAGATAAAGGCACCACATTAAGTGGGGAGGCAGATTTTGACTGAATTATGAGGCCATTAAAAGAACTCCAGGAACGTGGAAGGAACAACGAGGGACGCTGGGAACGCTGAGAGATGAGGAGTGTGTCAGCTCCCCCTGGTGGCCAGAGTTTGCCTCTGTTTGTCTATATGTTCGTCTATATGTCAGGCCCGGATTAACCCCTTTTGGCGCCCTAGGCCACACTTTGGAATTACGCCCCCAAACCAACCTCTACCGCACCCCCCCCCCATTCCTTCTTTCCACTGCCCGCGCTTTGCCCCCTAATTCCAACCCTGCTTCTTCTTCTTCCCCGCAGGCGCCGAGCCATGTTGGTGCCCAGTTGAAGGGACTTGCTGGCGCGTGCCTCCCTGCAGCTTACAAAATGTTTCCAAAGGCTCATAAGAGTGGGATTCTTTTCTCTTTATGGCCGCCGTGGTCCAATGAGGGGCAAAATGCACCTCACCAAGTAATGCCCACTCTTTTCCCCCCACGACATACCATTTCCCTATTATTTTGGGACCCGGTGGTAGGATTCCCAGGCTTCCTACTCCTGGTGACATCCTGGCTTCATTGCTTTGGAATGCTCTCTTCTCCGGCGTAATCGGCGCACCATCTGTACCCCCTTCTTCCAAGCCACAGTTTCAGAACGTGGAGTGCTTTGCCTCAGGCGAGAGTGCATCCATCCACTTCCAGATCTCATTCCGTGTCGCCTTCACGCTGCTGCGTTCCTCTTTGCAATGACGCCAGGAGCCGGTTTGGCAGCTTAAGCTACCCTCCCGGTCCCAGTTTGGCCTTTTTGGCCAAGGCGTTTCAAAACCGACCCTCCGGCAACATCATGCGCCTAATATGCACACCCCACGCATGACGTTACTGCCTCACTCCAGGCCATAAAGGAAGGCGACACCTCACGTTAACTTGGGTCGCTTTTCCTTTTCCGAGAATCACCATAAATAATACACTTTATTTATATTCTGCTTTAACTCCCTGGAGGGACTCAGAGCAGATTACAAAATATACATATCAGGCAAATATTCACTGCCTTTTACACACAATGAGCAACAGCATACAACACAAAGGTAAAGGCCTTCCTTTTTTTCCCATCTCCAGCAACTGGAGGCAATGCTCAACTCTGGCCTTGGGGAGCTGCTCTTGTTCCATTCTACCATGTCGGGAAGCCTGTTGTCCATGGACTTTTCCTATTGTGTTGCTAGCATGCCTGCATAGGGCACCCTGTTACCTTTATTTATTTAATTTATTTATTACTAGCTTGGGGACCCGGCGGTGCCCGGATCATTTGAGAAGTGCAGCAGGATGTAGAGTGGGTCGTGGGGGCTCAGTGTGCCAAGTTTGGCCTTGATCCATCATTATTGGGAGTTGCAATGGTGCAATGAAAGTACTGAAGGTACTGCAAGTCCCATCACCCGTGGTCCACCCACTTCTGAACAGCACCAGGACTCAGAGTGGGTCATGGAGGGTCTGTCTGCTAAGTTTGGCCTTGAGCCATCATTATTGGGAGTTGCAGTGGTATCATGAAATTACTGAAGGTACTGCAAGTTCCATCATCCATGGGCCACCCACCTCCAAACAGTACCAGGACTCAGAGTGGGTCATGGAGGGTCTGTCTGCTAAGTTTGGCCTTGATCCATCATTATTGGGAGTTGCAGTGGTATCATGAAATTACTGAAGGTACTGCAAGTCCCATCATCCGTGGGCCACCCACCTCCAAACAGTACCAGGACGTAGAGTGGGTCATGAAGGGTCTGTCTGCCATTGTGGACTTGATCCCTAATTATTGGGAGTTGTAGTGGTATCATGAAATTACAGAAGGTACTGCAAGTTCCATCATCCGTGGTCCACCCACCTCCAAACAGCACCAGGATGTAGAGTGGGTCCCTGGGGCTCTGTGTGCCAAGTGTGGTTTTTATCGGTGTTTGTTGGGGGCCACAGTGGTCTGTGGGAACAGAGGGGTGTGAAAGTACTACAAATCCCATCATCCATTGTCACCCCCCCTTCCGAACCTCAGCAGGACGTGAAGGGAGTCATGGGGGTTATGTGTGCCAAGTGTGGTCTCGATCAGTAATTGGATGAGGGTCGCAGCGGACTTGGGAAGTGAGTAGAGGTACTTCAAGTCCCATGATCCATGGTCCGCCCTCCTCCAAAGTGCACCAGGACGTAGAGTGGGTAATGGGGGATGTGTGTGCCAAGTGTGGTCTGTATTGGTCCTTTTAGGTGGCCGCAGTGATCTGTGGGGACCAAAGTGTTTGAATGTACTACAAATCCCATAATCCGTGGTCCATGTCCCACAAACCGCACCAGGACGTAAAGGGGGTCAGGGGTGTTATGTGTATCAAGTTTGGTGCAGGTCTATCACCCGCGCTGGTCGCTGTGGCCTGTGAAAGTGGCAGCCAATCAGAACGCTGCCACATACATACAAACATACATACAAACATACAAACCCACAAACATTCCGCTTTATTATTTATAGAGATAGAGATAGAGATTTGTATACCGTCCTTTCCAGTTGGCTCAGGACGGTTTACAGCATCTCGAACTACAAACAAAGAGCATAAGAACAATAAAATACAAAACAGTTTCCACAATATTCCGCCATAACCGAAGGTAGTTAGAGGCTGAATGCCTGCTGGAACAATACCGTTTTGCAAGCTTCTGGGTAGATGAGGCCTAGGCAACAACATTCGGGACACACGGTAGGCAAAGGACGCCACTGTGTGGGGCACCATCTGGGTAAAGGGCGCATTCCCCCGCCCGCCAGACAGCGTCCGGCCAATGTTCTGCTTTTGGGCCTTGTGCACTCTGATGCCGTGCCGTAGCAAACCTCCCTGCGTGCCGAATAGGGAGTGCTGTGTTTACAGGCTTCTGCGCCTGCGCACAGCAACTTCTGGGCATGCGCGGAGGCGCATGCCGAACAGGGAGTGCAGTGTTTACAGGCTTCTGCGCCTGCGCACAGGAGCTTCTGGGCATGCGCGGAGGGGGGGCGCATGCCGAACAGGGAGTGCTGTGTTTACAGGCTTCTGCGCCTGCGCACAGGAGCTTCTGGGCATGCGCGGAGGGGGGGCGCATGCCGAACAGGGAGTGCTGTGTTTACAGGCTTCTGCGCCTGCGCACAGGAGCTTCTGGGCATGCGCGGAGGGGAGGCGCGTGCCGAACAGGGAGTGCTGTGTTTACAGGCTTCTGCGCCTGCGCACAGCAGCTTCTGGGCATGCGCGGAGGGGGGGGGCGTGCCGAATAGGGAGTGCTGTGTTTACAGGCTTCTGCGCCTGCGCACAGCAGCTTCTGGGCATGCGCGGAGGGGGGGCGCATGCCGAACAGAGAGTGCTGTGTTTACAGGCTTCTCCGCCTGCGCACAGCAGCTTCTGGGCATGCGCGGGGGGGGGCGCATGCCGAACAGGGAGTGCTGTGTTTACAGGCTTCTGCGCCTGCGCACAGGAGCTTCTGGGCATGCACAGTGGGGGGGGGGCGCCAAAATAATGTTTTGGGGCGCCAAAATAATGTTCACTTACCATTTAAATTTACCTTAGACCGCCCCTGACGGCAGGTAATGTAAACAGCATCACAAACATATCCGTCCCTTAAAAAACATACACAATACATCTCATGGCCCAAAATGAAGGCATTTAAGTTTCAAAGACAGACCTCAGCCACACTCACACACATTCTCTGCCAAATCCTTGAGGTGCCCCCCCTTTTTATCCCTGCTTCGAATACTTTCCCCCTTTCTATACAAGGGTTCCAGGAGTTCCCCCTCGATGGACTGTCACCTTGTCGTGGTGAGGGTGCTTGCGTGTTCCAATGAACCTGCGGGCACAATGACCGGAGTCGAGCACTCCCAGGAGTGGCCGTGGGGGCACTCTGGGAAGCCCTGCCCCTTGAGCGCTACAGCTGGAGGTCAGCTGTGACCAGCAGTGCTGCAGAATTCGAAGAGGCACAAATGGAGGGAGGAAGAGAGAAACGTGGCAAGAGGAAGGCGCGTCAAGCCAACCCTGACCGAGACCGCCTTCCACCCGGAAACCAATTCCCTCACTGCGGGAGAAGATGCAGGTCAAGTATAGGGCTCCACAGCCACCTACAGACCCACCAGAGCACTGGACTTGGAAAACTATCCTACCCGATCAACAAGGATCGCCTAAGTAGTAGAAGTAAAGTCCAGATGTTCTATACAAGGTGGCGGAGCAGGTTAAACTTGCTGACCAAAAGGTCAGCAGTTCAAATCCAAGGGAGCAAAGTGAGCACCTGCTGTTATCCCCAGCTTCTGCCAACCTAGCAGTTCAAAAACATGCAAATGTGAGTAGATTAATAAGTACCGCTTCCGGGGGAAGGTAGTGGCACTCCATGCAGCCATGACACCTCCCACGATTCCATAGCTGTGGCAGTTCAAGCGGTGTCAAAATGCATTGATTGATTGATTGATTGACTATATTTCTACTAGCTGTACCCGGCACGCGTTGCTGTGCCCTTTTTAAGAGATGCGAGAAAGTTCAATCATCCACGGTGTGCCCCCTCTAAACTGCAGTTGGATGGAGTGTGGGTCATGGGGGCATGGTGTGCCAAGTTGGGTCTTTATTGGTCTTGGTTCTGGGCCACAGTGGTCTGTGGGGAATGATGGGTTTTGAAGTACTACAAATCCCATTTTCCATGGTGGTACTTCAAGTCACATCATGCATGGTCGGGGCTCTGTGTGCCAAGGTAGGTTACTGTAAATTCAGGCCATACACAATGTCCAATGAGCTGAGGCCTAGTCGGGAGAATCAAGTTAATGAAGTCTTACTGTCAATTTAGAGCGTAAACAGCTTCCCAGTAAGTGAGGCCTAGTTAGGGAAATCAAGTTAATGAAGCCTTACTGTCAATTCAGAGCGTAAACAGCTTCCCAGTAAGTGAGGGCTAGTTAGGGAAATCTAGTTAATGAAGTCTTACTGTCAATTCAGAGCGTAAACAGCTTCCCAGTAAGTGTGGGCTAGTTAGGGAAATCTAGTTAATGAAGCCTTACTGTCAATTTTGGGCGTGGTCTGTGATTTTTTGGGGTGTAAATTTTAGGTTGCAAGTGATTTGGGTGTTTGTGTTGGGGATTGGCTCAGGCCTTTTCCTTATTCTGTTTTGGCAATTTACTATGGATCGGAATTTTCATGTTGGCTGGCCAGTGCAGCAGTTATGTAAATCCGCCCTTATTGGCAACCAATCATGTTGTTCAGAATGTAGAGGCTGGGTGAGTCTTTGGCTGCCCCGGAGGATGCTGGTAAATGTAGTTTTATTTTTATTCGTTGTTTTGGGGGCCTTTTAGGTTTTGGGGGGGAAAGTTTCTTTGCTACAAACGTACCTTGCTTGAGGCCTATTTCTGTTGGCAAGTATTGTGTTTCTGCGTTGTATGGTTTCTTTGTTTGAGGTATACATCACATGACGTGAACCCATTTATATAACAGATACCGCTTTTCCCAGCCCTTCCTGCTTCCGTGCCTGTGTGAGATATTCCGACAGGTTCCAAAGGCATCCTTGCCTTCCCTAGTTTGTCTCCCTCTGACTTTCTGGGCGCAGCAGAGGTGCCATTCCCTGTTGGGCATCTTTCCCGAAGGGTTGGCTTTGCCAGGGGCAAACTCTCCTCCTATATGGACGCAGCCTCCCCCTCTCCCCTCTCCTTAAGGCAGGGATGTGATCTCAGGCGGGAACAGGCTCCAAGGCCCGCTTGCCCCCTTCTCCTCCCTGCCTTGATCCGGCATGCAAGCGCCCAGGCCCGCTCGCCTTCCGCGCAAGAGAATCCAATTAGTCTGCCAGAGAGACACCCTCTTTCCCTCCCTCCCTGCTCCAAAGAGGCAAGCCGGGGAGAGCGAGCGCAGGAGGAAGGCTAATCGAATCATGCCCATTCAATTAAGCCGCCCAGGAAGAGAATGCATGGGGATCGGCTTAAAAGCGCCCAGCCGGGATCCAGGCGAAGAGGAGGAGCAGGAGGCCTTTGAAAGAGAAGGCGAGGGAGAGAGATGCGGCCGGGGAGTCAAGAAGCCAGGCCATGGATAATTCATGGAGAGAAGAAGATAAAGAGTCTATTTGGAAGCAGGGCTTCCTCGCCTTGGCAAAGGGAGGCAGGAAAGGGCTCTGCACACCCTCCCTGTGCTCCCGGTCACCTCTGGGGCCTTCGTAGGCTGGAAGACCAGGCCCAGATTACCCATAAGGCCACCCTAGGCCATGGCCTAGGACAGCAGCCATGGGGAGGCCGCAGATCCAGACCCCCCAAAAAAGTTTTTTTTAAAATTCAAAAAAACTTCAATTTTTTAAAAAAAATTCAAAAAAACTTCATTTTTTAAAAAAAAATTCAAAAAAAAATTCATTTTTAAAAAAAAAATTCAAAAAAATTTCATTTTTTTAAAAAAAATTCAAAAAACTTCAATTTTTTAAAAAAAAATCAAAAAAACTTCATTTTTTTAAAAAAAATCCAAAAAAAGTGCGCATGCGCACGGCGGCGAAAGTGCTATCCACGGCCCCACCCCAGCCACCACGACTCGTCCAACTCAACTTACTGTATGTTCCAGGCCCATGGGAAGTACGCCTCGAGAGCACAAGACGCAGGGCCTTCTCCATCTCCGCCCCTGACTTGTGGGACTCCTTGCCTCCCCACTTAAGGGCCATGCGCGACGTGCGACCCTTTGCTCAGGCACTCAAGACCTGGCTTTTTTTTTAGCAGGGCTTTTAATGTTTAATGCAGTCTATTCGGTATTGTGTAATGTTTTTATGCAATCTGTTTTATGTAAATCACCTGGAGCATTTTAATGGAGGGCGATTAACAAGTGAGAAACTGATGATTTATTTATTTATTTATGTATTTATTTATGTATTTCATATCTATTCCGCCCTTCTCACGCCGCAGGGGACTCAGGGCGGATTACAATGTACACATTACATTTAGACACACAAACACACAAGACAGAGAGAGGCAATTTAACATCTGGCCACCAGGGGGAGCTGTGGCAATGACAACATTCACACTTGCCTCCATTTATTTATTTATTTACTTACTTACTTCATTTCTATTCCGCCCTTCTCACCCCGCAAGGGACTCAGGGCGGATTACAATGTACACATTACATTTAGACACACAAACACACAAGACAGACAGAGGCAGTTTAACATCTGGCCACCAGGGGGTGGTATCGCACTCCTTCATTCCTCAGCGTGCTTCCTGGAGATCTTTTTATGGCCTCGTAAATCAGTTAAATTAAGCCTCCCCACTAAGTGGTACCTTTAATTTCCTACTTGACAGATGCAACTGTCTTTTGGGTTGCAAAGGTCGACAACAGGCTGCACAATAGGTCGAGAGCACACCTTGACCTGGACAGGCCTCAAACTCATGACCTTCTGGTCAGTAGAGATCTTATGCAGCTGACACCCAGCCAGCTGTGCCACATTCCTGGTGCTCCCTAGAACTCCCTAGCATAGACGGAGGGCATTGGTTGCCACTGAGAGACAATTTGCATAAAGGACTCTAATTGGCCAGCAAAACAGAATGCACCTGCATGCTTGAGTTAGCCAAATGACAGTTTTTTTCGGTTGGAAATGGAATGTTCATTTTCTGGGAGGTGCGAAGGTGCCAAGGACTAAGTGACAGCGTTTCGATAGGTTGCCACTATGGGATTATTTGCATAAAGGACTCTGATTGGACAGCTTCAGAATTCCAACATTCTACAGCCTGAGACAGAGGGGATTGGTTGCCACTGAAACGGTATTTGCATAAAGGACTCCAATTGGCCATCCACATTCCAACATTCTAAGGTGACACAGAGTGAAAAGGAAAGGCCACAGGCAGTCAGACACTACGGCCCACAGCAGTGACGGATCAGGACCAAACTTGCCCACTTCACAACGTAACCCTCACCCAATGACCTCAGACCAAAATTCGCACACAGAGCCCCCTGACCCTTGCTGTTTCAAGGAGGATAGACCACAGATGATGGGACTTGAAATACTTTCACTCACCTCCCGAGACTGCTGCAACCCTCATCCAGAGAATGATCAAGACCAAATGTGACACACAGGGCCCCCAAGACCCACTCTACATCCTAGTGCTGTTTGGAGCGGGAAGGGCCATGGCTGATGGGCCTTGCAGTACCTTCACTAAGTTCCTGAGACCACTGTGAGCCACATTAACATCTAATAAGGAACAACCTTGGCACACAATGCCTTTATCAAATAACCCGGGCACCGCCGGGTCCCCAAGCTAGTAGAGCGAAATGGGACCTTTTGTCCCTATTTTGGCTCCTGGAGGCCCCAAAGAACCCTCTCCTCCCCCCTTGTTTGATTTCCGGCCTTCTCTTGCTCTTTGTTTGGCCTCTTCATTAAACCGCCCGCAACCGACAGGCGCAAACAGATGCACTTCCAGGAAAACCACATCCTGCCCTCAACCTTTGTATTGAGACAGGAGCAGCAAAACACACACACACACACACACACACACACACAGAGCTCCTTTGCTTACAGGGCAGGGCTCTTTGTTGAGTTTTTGGCTCACTGAATGAGATGCCTTTCCAAGGGCTCGCTCAGGCTGACCCAAATTGACCCAGCGTGGCTCCGGAATCACGACCGGAAAAGAGCCTTTGCTCTCCAATCCTCAAGGCAGCCAAAGGCACACCGCTCTCTCTCTCTCTCTCTCTCTCTCTCTCTCTCGTGCATCACATCAAACCCCACATTTCTCATAGAATCCCAGAGTTGGAAGAGACCTGGTGGGCCATCCAGTCCAACCCCATTCTGCCAAGAAGCAGGAAAATTGCATTCAAAGCACCCCCAACAGATGGCTTCAAAGCCTCCAAAGAAGGAACCTCCACCACGCTGCTGTTGCTGACCGAAAGGTTGGTGGTTCAAATCCGGGGAGCGGGGTGAGTTCCCCCTGTCAGCTCCAGCTTCTCATGCAGGGACATAACCCTCCCAGAGGATGGTAAAACATCCAGTCGTCCCCTGGGCCAGTGTTTTTCAACCTGTTTCGAGCCGCGGCACATTTTTTTACATTGACAAAATCCTGGGGCACACCACCAACCAAAATGACACAAAATGACACTCTAACACAGTCATACATATAGTTAATATGTTTTTAAATGTATTTATACACTCAGTGTGAAACCTGGGCCTGTTTGATGAACACAACATAGATATCCTGGCAGGAATGGCAGAAAGACATTTAATTTAATTTAATTCTATAAAATTATTTATTTAAATAAGTAATTTTATTTTGTTTAAATAAATGTTATTTATTATTTTATAATATAATATAATATAATAATATATGATATAATACAATGTTGCATTTCATTATAATTTAATATAATATAATATATTATAATGTCAATATATTGTATTATAGTATAATAATTGTAATGTAATAATAATAATAATAGTATGATTACGGTATGGTGTGTGGAATATGCATTTGGTATTGGTGGTGTTGTATTGTAACTCAGTATAATGCTGCCAATGATAATGTGATAAAATAATTATATCGTGATATTGTAATTTGTATATTTGTATTACATGCAATATTGCTAACAATATTGCGATATGTTGTAGTGCAATATGATGTGTAGTGCTAATGTTGTGCTATGACAGTAATGTTAATTGTTGTTTTTTCAGTTTGCTGTAAGCCACTCCGGCAATATTGTTATATGTACATTGTAAGCCACTCTGGCAGTATTTTTGTTTGCTATAAGCCGCTCTGAGTCCCCTTCGGGTTTGAGAAGGGCGGCATATAAAAATAGTAAATAAATAAATAAATAAATAAATAAATAAATAAATAAATAAAGACACACACGAAGGTCTTGCTTAACAGCTGGGAGTTATAGTTCACCCGTAATCAAAGAGCACTCTGAACTCCACCAATGTTGGAATGGAATCGAACTTCCCACACAGAACTCCCATAACCAAGAGAAATTACTATAAGAGTTTGGTGGGCATTGACCTTGAGTTTTGGAGTTGTAGTTCACCTATATCCAGAGAACACTGTGGAGGGGAGGGAGGAAGACGTGGGGCGAGTCTGCGCAGTAGCGCCCGCACGGGTCACATCTTCCTCCCCCCCCTCCCGCAGAAGCGGCAGCGTGAGCAAAGCGAGGCAAAGCGAGGCTGGGAAGGAGGGAGCCCGAGTGGAGGAGAAAAAGTGTTCGGCAGGAGGGGGAAGAAAGGGTCTTGGAGGTTCCCATTTCCCACAGCACACCTGATGATCGCTCACGGCACACTAGTGTGCCACGGCACACTGGCTGGGAAACACTGTGTCAGAGGAAATAACCTACAAACCAGACCAATTTTTGTTATCATACTTTGCAAGGGCCGCAGTGGCACAGCGGGTTAAACCGCTGACCTGCTGAACTTGCTGACCAAAAGGCCGCAGGTTCGAATCCAGTGAGCGGGGTGAGCTCCCACTGTAAGCCCAGCTTCTGCCAACCTAGCAGTTCGAAGACACGCAGATGTGTGTAGACCAATAGGCAACACTCTGCCGGGAAGGTAACAGCACTCCATGCAGTCATGCCGGCCACATGACTTTGGAGGTATCTATGCACACTGGTTGGGAAACACTGCCCTGGGCAACATCCTTGCAGGCGGTCAATTCTCTCACACCAGAAGCGACTTGCAGTTTCTCAAGTCGCTTCTGACATGAAAACAACAACAACAATAACAACAACAAGAAGACTCAAAACGACAAACTTCACGACTTCTGAAATGCAAAGGAAGAGACTGCTGAATGCAACTAGCAAACAGAAGGTGGGAGCCAGCGGAGACTTGCATCGGAATACCTGCTCAGTGATGTCACCTTGGGCAAGTCACACTCTCTCAGCCTCAAGAGAAAGGCCAAGCTTCTCTGAACCAAAGAAAACCCTCTCGTCATAGGCTTGGTGTAGGGTCACCCTAAGTTGGAAACGGCACCAAGACAAAGAACAACACAACCAGGAAACAGGGAGAACTCACCTTGTCAAAGGGGAAACAACAAACCAAAACTAAGGCATCAACATCCTCCTCGGTCGGTCGCTTTCCGGCGTCCCCCTGGCTCATGTCTTTGCTGCTCCTGGCAGAAGGGGAGGGCGGGACTTCCTGCCCCCAAACCACCTGCCCGTGATGCTGCAAGGCATGCTCTGGGCGCCGCAGGGCTGCCACTCCTCCCAGCCGCTCCCTGGAGAGCGAGGAGGCGACGCTGGTTTTCCAGCCACCACACCAGTTGGCTGCGGTTGCTGTCGTAACTGGTTTCCAGGCCAGCCCGACGGGGAGGAATCCAGCAGATGGGACTTTCTATGCCTCGCTGCAGGCCAAGAAGCGCCACCGGAAAAGAGCGGTGTCACCTTGCTGGTTTGGCTGAATCCGGCGCTCGACAGAGACAGACTGGCGGACTCCCCGAATGCAACGTTGTGCTTTCATGCAAGAAACCTGGGTGTTTAGAGAGGCAGGGCAGGGGCCGCCTTGCGCCAAGATCAGAAGGAGCAGCTCTCCAGCAAAGTCAAGCAGCAAGTCAGGCTTGAATCAGAGACAACGTCGAATGAAGAGTGAATTGACAGGTCATCCCAGGACCTTCCTTGCCACGAGTCCGACCCCTGGCCTTTGCCACAGTCTCTGGATCTCCACGGCTTGGCAGTTTCAGCTATCTTTCCACTGAATTACTAAATAAACAACCTTGTCATTGGCCAAGCAAGGGACAACACAGGTCAAAAGCATGTCTACCTACCTACCTATCTAAATCAGTGTTTTTCAACCTTTTTTGAGCCGCGGCACATTTTTTCCATTTCCAAAATCCTGGGGCACACCACCAACCAAAATGACACAAAATGACACTCTAACACAGTAATAGGATATATAGCAGGGCTGTCCAACTGGCGGCCCGGGGGCGCATACGGCCCCCCAGCCCCTTCCCTACGGCCCCCTAAGCTTTTTAATAAAAAATAAAAATTGAAAAAAAATTAATAATAAAAAAATACCTACTTCCGGGTTCGGAGCAAGTATCGCGAGAATACGCAATCCACACGGGATTTCGCTGTCAACGTGAGAGGACGCCGGCGTTGACAGCGAAATCCCGTGTGGATTGCGTATTCTCATGATACTCTTCGGCTACTCTACTACTGGATCGCTGAGGCCCACAGACACGATTAGGACCTTCTTCGACTCAGTCGGTCGTCGCCTCTCTCCGTCCGGGTACTCCTGGATCCTGCGTGTTTGGAAAAGGTAGTCTGAAGCAGGGGGCTCCTCAGGGGCTCCTCATTCCCTCCCCCATCTCCCCTCATGTATTAAATATAAAATTAAATATATTTAAAGATGAAATAAGGGAGATGGGATACATTAAAATAAGGGGAGAGGGAGGAGGGAATTAAATATATATTTAATATTAAATAAAAATAAGGGGAGAGGGGAGGATGGAATTAAATATATTTAATATTAAATTAAAATAAGGGGAGAGGGCGCCGGGGGAGAGGGCGGAGCAGGGGGCAGGGGTGGAGCCGGGGGCAGACCCTACGGCCCCCCAGGTCATCAGTGACCGGAATTCAGGCCCCTGGGCCGGTAGAAGTTGGACAGCCCTGTTATATAGGATCAAGAAGGATATAACGGAACTGGAAAAGGTACAGAAAAGGGCAACAAGAATGATCCAAGGGATGGAGCGGCTCCCTTATGAAACCAGGTTGCAATGCCTTGGTCTTTTCAGCCTTGAAAGACGGCGTTTAAGAGGTGACTTGATCGAAGTGTATAAAATCATGCATGGGATAGAAAAGGTGAATAGAGAAAAAATATTTTCTCTGTCACCCAACACTAGGACTAGGGGGCACTCCCTAAAGCTCCAAGGTAGGAAAGTTAGGACTAATAAAGGGAAATATTTCTTCACCCAGAGGGTCATTGGGTCATGGAACTCACTTCCAGAGGAGGTTGTGACAGCGGTCAGCCTGGACAGCTTCAAGGCAGGATGAGACAGATTCATGGATACCAAGGGAATCAGTAGTTACTGAAATGGACATCCAAGTGCCACCTCTGTGTTGATGGAGGCAGGCAGGATTTTCCCCGGGTACTGGTTGTGGGGGGTCGGGAGCAGGTGAGGGTTCTGCCCTCCTTTCTGCTAGAGATCCCTGTGTACAACTAGTGGGCCACTGTGTGACACAGAATGCTGGACTAGATGGGCTGAGGCCCGATTCAGCATGGCTCTTCTTATGTTCTTATGTTCTTAATACATATATTTAATATGTTTCTAAATGTATTTATACACTCAGTGTGAAACCTGGGCCTGTTTCAATGAACACAACATAGATGTCCTGGCAGGAATGGCAGAAAGACACAAACTTCCCACACACAGAACTCCCATAACCAAGGAAAAATACTAGAAGAGTTTGGTGGGCATTGACCTTGGGTTTTGGAGTTGTAGTTCATCTATATCCAGAGAGCATTCTGGACTCGAACAATGATGGATCAGGACCAAACTTGGCATGAATACTCGATATGCCCAAATGTGAACACAGATGAACTTTGGGGGAAATAGACCTTGACATTTGGGAGTTACAGTTTCTGGGATTTATTGTTAACACACAATCAAAGAGCATCCTGAACTCTTGCAACAATGGAATTGAACCAAACTTGGCATATTGAACTATCATTTCCAACAGAAAGTACTGAAAGGGTTTGCTTGGGAATAGACATTGAGTTTGGAAGTTGTAGTTCACCTACACCCAGAGAGCACTGTGAGCAGGAGGGGGGAAGAAAGGGTATTGGAGGTTCCAATTTCCCACGGCACTCCTGATGATCACTCACGGCACACTAGTGTGCCACGGCACACTGGTTGGGAAACATTGATCTAAATATATAAATAAATAAATGAATGAATAAATAAATAAAATTGGAGGGTTTGTTTGTACGATTAACATAACTCAAAAACCACTGGACAAATTGACACCAAATTTGGACACAATACACCCATCAAGCCAACAAGTGACCATCACTCATAAAAACACTGAAAAACACAGATTTTGACAAGCCAAAACATAAAAAAATACATTACAACACATGACAAAAACTACATATATATACATAAACACAAATATATACACACACATATATACACACACATATATACACACACGTACACACACACACACATATACACAGACTGGGCCACAGCAATGCATGGCAGGGGACAGCAAATAATTATAATAACAATAATACTTTATTTATATACTAGCCCGAGGAAGTGGTGCAGCTGGCTAAGTGTCAGCTACATAAGGATCTCTCTGACCAGTAGGTCATGAGTTCGAGGCCTGCCCAGGTCGAGGTGGGTGCTCGACCTTAAGCGTAGCCTGCTGTCGACCTTTGCAGCCCCCTCCAATGCATGGCAGGGGACGGCTAATAATAATAACAACAATAATAATACTTTATTTATATACTAGCACCGGGAAGTGGCAACGTCCTTGCAGGTTGCCAATTCTCTCACACCAGAAGCGACTTGCAGTTTCTCAAGTTGCTCCTGACACAAAAACAAAACAAAACAAAACTGCAAAACTGAATGAAGGAGACGCCTTCTATTACCTGAGAGCCCCAATTTCCTTAAGGCCTTTTGAGGCAGTTCTCCTTGACTAGCTAGCGATGCCTAACTGGCTGCCAACTCCCTACCCAAGAAATGCCCAACGGCCGCAACTCCTTGATGCCTTGAGCCTGTCGTCAGCACGTATTTGGCACCGGCACCTTTGCCCTTTGGCCTGGAAGCAAGTGCTAGGAAATTGACATCCTTATCCTATTGAGAAGTTTCTGGCAAAGGATGCAACACCTGCCAGCCTGCTGTGGAGTCCTGGGAGATGTAGTTTCCCAAGGTCTTGCATTGGTGCATCTCCAAACGACAACTCCCAGGATTCCATAACACTGGGCCATGGTACTCAAAGTGGTATCAAGCTCAGTCAACAGCCATCAGACCTTAACGCAGGCATGGGCAAACTTTGGCCCTCCGGGTGTTTTGGACTGCAACTCCCACAATTCCTAACAGCCTACCGGCTGTTAGGAATTGTGGGAGTTGCAGTCCAAAACACCCGGAGGGCCAAAGTTTGCCCGTGCCTGCCCTAATAGAACACAAGACTTTTTTTTTGCAGATTTATGGCCATTTAGTTCCAATAAATTCTTAAAATGGAGCATGCACAAAGTGCATTTCCCGTTGGCGGCCACTGGGAGGCAGCATCTGGCCAGCTGTTGCTTCTAAACACAGCAAAAAGCTGGGCTTGGGAAGAGGATATTTTCCCACCTGGTGGCAGGTACAGTGGAAAGGGAAGAAACTTGACTCAGGTGCTTATTTCCATAAGGAAATGCCCTTTTTGGCACCCATGTCTGAGGAAACGACTGTGTACATCCATGAGGCTTGCAACCAAAATAGGATGAAAATGCTTTTCATACATACCTACATGGACTTCACTGGCTACTGAAAGCAACGGTTGGCTGGCAAACTCAGCCTCCCTTATTGATGATTTATTTATTTATTTACAGCAGTGCTTTTCAACCTTTTTTGAGCCACGGCACATTTTTTACATTGACAAAATCCTGGGGCACACCACCAACCAAACTGACACAAAATGACACTCTAACGCAGTAATACATATAGATAATATGTGTTTCAATGTATTTCTACACTCAGTGTGAAACCTGGGCCTGTTTCGATGAACACAACATAGAAATCCTGGCAGGAATGGCAGAAAGGCACAAGCTTCCCACACAGAACTCCCATAACCAAGAGAAAAGACTATAACAGTTTGGTGGGCATTGACCTTGGGTTTTGGAGTTGTAGTTCACCTATATCCAGAGAGCACTGTGGACTCAAACAATGTTGGATCAGGACCAAACTTGGCATGAATACTCAATATGCCCAAATGTGAACACAGATGGAGTTTGGGGAAAATAGACCTTGACATTTGGGAGTTACAGTTTCTGGGGTTTATAGTTAACACACAATCAAAGAGCATCCTGAACTCTTGCAACAATGGAATTGAATCAAACTTGGCATATTGAATTCTCATTACCAACAGAAAGTACTGAAAGGGTTTGCTTGGGAAGTGATCTCGAATTTGGAAGTTGTAGTTCACCTACACCCAGAGAGCACTGTGGAATCAAACAATGTCATGTTATGTTGTTTGTTTTCTATCCAGAATCACAATGTTGGAAGGAGGCTCACCACTTTAAGGTCCCTCAAACAGGCATGGGAAAGCTTCAGCCCTCTGGGTGCTTTGGACTTCAACTCCCACCATTCCTAACAGCCTGAGGCCCTTTCCTGCTTAAGTGGCTGAGGGGGAAAAAGGAAAAGGGCCTGAGGCTGCTAGGAATGGTGGGAGTTGGAGTCCAAAACACCTGGAAGGTCCAAGTTTGCCCATGCCAACTTCCTCTCCCTTTGCGCTTTCTTCCCCCTCCTGCCGAACACTTACTTTTTCTTCTACACTGCCGCTTCTGCCGCCATTTTGATCCGAGGGGGCAGCGTGAGCGTATTCAGGAAGGGGGGAGGAAGACGTGACCCGTGCGGGCGCTACTGCGCAGACTCGCTTCAGAGCAAAGCGAGGCAAAGCGAGCAGAGCGAGGCTGGGAAGAAGGGAGCCTGAATGGAGGAGAAAAAGTGTTCGGCAGGAGGGGGAAGAAAGGGGATTGGAGGTTCCGATTTCCCACGGCACACCTGATGATCGCTCACGGCACACTAGTGTGCCATGGTTCACTGGTTGGAGAACACTGATTTACAGCATGTTTACCTCGCCCTTCTCAACCCCCGGAAGGGAACTCAAGAGTGGCTAACCAAGGCAGCAATTCGATGCCACAAATCAATAACATAATAAAAAAAACCCATAAATACATATAAAATTTAAAACCATAACAACAACAATGCAGTCCTTAAATTAAAACAATACTCAGTCCACAAATCCATTGATAAACCATAAAACCATATCCTCATATCATACCATCATAGCAATCCAATTGCGGTTAAGTGCTGCTCGTATTATTTTGCAAAAGCCTGGTTCCAAAAACAAGATTTTAGTTTATTCCTAAACGCCAGGAGGGATGCGGTCGATCATATTTCGCTTGGAAGCCCATTCCCACAGGCAGGGGCTATCACCTCGTCCCTATCTCTTGAGCCGCATTTGCGATGTTGGTGGGAGCGAGAGAAGGACCTCCCCGGATGATCTTAAGTTTCGAAGTGGACGTAGAGGGAGATGCGTTCGGACAAGTAAGCTGGGCCAGAACCGTTTAGAGCTTTATAGGTCAGAACCAGCACTTTGAATTGAGCTCGGAAGTGGACCGGCAGCCAGTGGACCTGACACAACAGGGGGGTGGTATGCTCCCTGTATGTAGCTCCCGTTAGTAGTCAGGCTACCGCCCATTGGACTAACTTCAGTTTCCGAACCGTCTTCAAAGGCAGCCCCACGTAGAGTGCGTTGCAGTAATCTATTTGGGATGTAACCAGAGCGTGGACGACAATTGCCCGATCAGACTTCCCAAGGTACGGGCGCAGCTGGTGCACAAGCTTTAACTGTGCAAAAGCTCTCCCGGCCACTGCCGAGACCTGGGCTTCCAGGCTCAGCGATGAACCCATTAATCACTCCCAAGCTGCGAACCTGCGACTTCAGGGGGAGTGTCACCCCATCCAACACAGGCTGTAACCCTATGCCCTGTTCGGCCTTTCGACTGACCAGGAGGACCTCTGTCTTGTCTGGATTCAGTTTCAATTTGCTAGCCTTCATCCAGTCCGACACAGCCGCCAAGCACCGGTTCAAAGTCTGGACAGCCTTCTTAGTAACAAGTGGGAAGGAGTGACGGATCTGGACGTCATCTGCGTACAGATAACACCTTACTCGGTTCAAAAACTCTTAGTAACGGATGATCTCTCCCAGTGTCACGATGCAGGGTCTCGGCCCAGCCCCTTAATCACACACACAGAGACGGTAATCAGCTAACTATTTATTGAATAATAAAAACAGGTAAAAAGGGTAATTGTCCATAAAAAGAATCGAAATATCAAAGTAGCAGTAAGGTAAGAGTCTTAGGTAAATCCAAAGGCGAAAGCTTGGCAAGGCTCCGCGAAACAAAGCGGATCAAAAACAGACTTGGTCCGTGGCAAAGCAAACAAGACAAAGTTCATGAAAGTAAACCCAAGAAACTTCTTGGCATGGCACGAGCCCAATCCTGGCTCCGTGGATCTTCACTCGCTTCACTCCCTTTAGAACAGAAGTGGCCGAGCTACTGAGGATCCTTTCCCACGGATCCTATACTTAATTCCTTGGCGGGCCCCGACGCTCTAGGCTTCTGCGCCAATCTGTGCTACGGGATCTAGCGCTTCTCTGCCGCTCTAGGCTGCGGTGCCAATCTCTCCTGCTGGACTCAATGCTCCGTCTCCTATCAAAGCTTCGTCCTTGCCTCCCAGCACCTGGGTCACTATCTTCGTGAGAGCCGAACTCCCTTTCAGCTTCCATGGGCTCATCCTCCACTGTTTCCCTGATCCTTTCCTGCGACCCGAAACCACCTGGTTTCTCCTACTGATCGGAATCACTCTCAGGGTCAGCCTGACTTTCCCAGCTCTGATAGCCGTCAGGCCATTCATCATCCCAGGCCAAGCTTTCTGTGGGAGAGGAAGGCCCAGCTAACTCATCAGCCCCTTCCTCCATGTCCTCCTCAGCTGCAGCTGGCCCTAATGCAAGTGGGACCCCCGGTGCTGCCCCCTGCCCCCCAGGCACGAAAGGGAACTGGGTTGCTACACCCAGCGGCCTCCTATGGATGTTAAATAACATCGGGGATAGTACTGAACCCTGAGAGACTCCACACAACAACCCAATAACACCCTCTGGGACCCAGGCCAGGATTACCCATAAGGCCAACCTAGGCCATGGCCTAGGGGTGCAAGCTGGGGGGGGCGCAGATCACGGACCAAAATTTTTAAAAAAACGTTGAGACAAATAAAGACGCAACGCACATGGAGATGAGGAAGGAAGGATACCGGAGGTCCTCCTTTTTGGCGGTGCCCCTGCCCCTTCCTGAATACCAGCTCCTGCCTCTGCTATTGTTGCGCAAACGGCGTATGCGCAGGGGCTCTCGACACTGGCGCCGACGTCGACAGGAGGAACAATTAACTCCCTCGATGCCGACAGCATCCACTTGCTGGCTCCTTCAGTGCAAGTACAGGAAACACCATTGCGCAGTCTGCGCATGCCTTAACACCACGAAAGCTGGTATTCCTCCTCCAACACAAGGAGGAGACTCCTCCTTTCTGGAGAGAGTAGCGCAACTGCCGGCTACGGCACATGCGCAAACCCCAGTACAGGAGAGAAGCCCAACGCGACAAGCCCCGGTATCGGGGAGAAGCGCGGCATTGGTACAGCTGCTGACTACAACGCATGCGCAATCCCCGATACCGGGTAGGAGCCAAGTGCCTCAAGCCCCGGCATCGGAAAGGAGGCTCCTCCCCCCATGCCTGCATCCATAGTGCCTGCCGAGAGGGAAACTCCTGTGGCGGACCTAGTGGGGCCACACCGGGAGAGCTGGATGCGGGGCCCTAAGGGGGACAAGCGGATGAAAGGATGTGGGGGGGTGCGGTTGAGGTTGGCTTAAAAGGGGCATAATTCCGAAGTGTGGCCTAGGGCGCAAAAAGGTGTTAATCCGGGCCTGTTGGGACCGACACTCCAGGAAGGACCGGAGCCACTGCAAAGCAGAACCTCCAAGGCGCATCTCTGCGAGGCATCCCAGAAGGATACGGTGGTCAATGGTATCGAAGGCCGCTGAGAGGTCCAGCAGAACCAACAGGGACACACTCCCCTTGTCGAGCTCCCGGCGTCAGGCCCGGATTACCCATAAGGCCACCCTAGGCCATGGCCTAGGGCAGCAGCCATGGGGGGGGGCAGCAGAGCCAGACCCCCCCCCCAAATTTCGAAAAATTCAAAACAAAATTCCCAAAAAAAGTGCGCATGCGCGCGGCGGCAGAAGCACCATCCACGGTGCCCTGCCGCCCCCCCTTTGCTCTCTTTGGCTAAAAGGTTCTGCCCCCACCCCTGGTTCCGCCCCACCCCCGGCTCCTATCCGGCGCAAGGAGGAAGGAAAGCCCCACCCCCGGAGCCTATCCCACGGGGAGCCACCATGCCGGCCTCAGAAGCGGCCAAAATTGCCCTTTTCAGGCCGGCATGGTGGCTTTAGGGGGGAGGGAGGAGCCGTGGGGAGGCCCCGCCCTTTCCTTCCTCCTTCTCCTCGTGCTGGCGAGGAGGTGGGGGCGGAGCCGGGGGCGGGGGCAGAGCCTTTGGCCTAGGGTGCCAAAAGGCCATGATCCGGGCCTGCCCGGCGTAGATCATCTACCAAGGCGACCAAGGCTGCCTTGGTTCCATGTCCCGGCCTAAAGCCAGACTGTGCCGGATCCAGATAATCGGTGTCTACCAAGAACGGCTGGAGTTGCGAGGCCACCACACGAGGCCTTCCCATGGCAGCCTTACTGAGTTCTCTCTGCAGATCGGATCAGTGAGCAAGAGCTACCCTGCTTCTGGTCTCTCCCAGCTTTAGGCCTCATTAGCACTGCCTCCCTTAGTCATTAATTGAGACGCGGCTTCTTTCTCTTTTCCTCCTCGGGTTTCTTCCTTTGTTGATTTCCTTTTCAGAGGGAGACGCGGCCGAGGAAAGGAGAAGAAAGGAGACGTCTCAAAACGAAACAGCAAGTAGACCAGGTTTGATCCAAAGCAGAACTCGACTCCCAGGAATGCGGATAATACTCTTGGGATCAGGTCCAGATTAAGTCTTTTTGGCACCCTAGGCCAGTGTTTCCCAACCAGTGTGCCGGGGCACACTAGTGTGCCGTGAGCGATCATCAGGTGTGCCGTGGGAAATCGGAACTTCCAGGAAGAGGGGGAGAGTCTAGTGTGTTGAAGTATAAAAACCCTAAGAAACCTACCTCTATAAAGGCCCCCTTCCCACCCGTTGTCTACTTGGTCTCTCCCTCTCCATGCATTGGGAAGGCCCACCTCCCTTTCCCCAAGTAGAGACCTCCTCTTGCCTCCTGGGGGTTCTGTGTGGGAAGTTTGGCCCAGTTCAATCATTGGTGGGGTTCAGAATGCTCTTTGATTGTAGGGGAACTATAAATCCCAGCAACTACAACTCCCAAATGTCAAGGTCTATTTCCCCTGAACTCCAACTGCGTTCATATTTGGACATATTGAGTATTCATGCCAAGTTTGGTCCTGATCCAACATTGTTTGAGTCCACAGTGCTCTCTGGATATAGGTGAACTACAACTCCAAAACTCAAGGTCAATGCCCACCAAACTCTTATAGCATTTTCTCTTGGTTATGGGAGTTCTGTGTGAGAAGTTTGTGTCTTTCTGCCATTCCTGCCAGGATACCTATGTTGTGTTCATTGAAACAGGCCCAGGTTTCACACTGAGTGTATAAATACATTTAAAAACATGCTAACTATATGTATGACTGTGCTAGAGTGTCATTTTGTGTCATTTCGGTTGGTGGTGTGCCTCAGGATTTTGCAAATGTAAAAAGTGTGCCGCGGCTCAAAAAAGGTTGGGAAACACTGCCCTAGGCCACACTTTGGAATTACGGCCCCAAACCAACCTCTACCACACACCCCCACCTCCTCCTCCTCCTTGCGGCGCTGCGCGCCCTCCTTCCTTGAGTCAAGGAAGGACAGCGCGATGAGGCGGACGGAAGCCCTGCCCCCGGTGCTGGCAGCAGCCCCGGGGGCGGGGCTTCCCTTCGCCTCCTCTTCTTTACGGTGCGCCCTCCTTCCTTGAGTCAAGGAAGGAGGGCGCGCGCAGAGGAGGAGGAAGGAAGTAAACAAATGTAAACACTGGTGGAGTTTGGGGGAAATATTCCTTGACATTTGGGAGTTGTAGTTGCTGGTATTTATAGTTCACCTACAATCAAAGAGCATTGTGATCTCCACCAACAATGGAACTGAACCAATCTTGGCACGCAGAACTCCTACAACCCACAAAAAATGCTGGAAGGGTTTGGTGGGCATTGACCTTGAGTTTTGGAGTTGTAGTTCACCTACATGCAGAGACCACTGTGGATTCAAACAATGATGGATCTGGACCAAACTTGGCACAGATACTCAATATGCCCAAATGTGAACACTGGCGGAGTTTGGGGAAAATATACCTTGACATTTGGGAGTTGCAGTTGCTGGGATGTATAGTTCACCTACAATCAAAGAGCATTGTGAAGTCCACCAACAATGGAACTGAACCAATCTTGGCATGCAGAACTCCTACGACCCACAAAAAAATGCTGGAAGGGTTTGGTGGGCATTGACCTTGAGTTGGGAGTTGTAGTTCACCTACATCCAGAGACCCTTGTGGATTCAAACAATGATGGATCTGGACCAAACTTGGCACAGATACTCAATATGCCCAAATGTAAACACTGGTGGAGTTTGGGGGAAATAGACCATGACATTTGGGAGTTGTAGTTGCTGGGATTTATAGTTCACCTAGAAAGAGCATTCTGAGCCCCACCAACGATGGAATTGGGCCAAACTGCCCACACACAACTCCCATGACCAACAGAAAATACTGTGTTTTCTGATGAGCTTTGGCGACCCTTCTGACACCCCCCCTCGCAACCCCCCAGGGGGATCTCCACCAAAGTTAGGAAACTTTCCTTTGTGTATCGACTCTTTTATCCAAGAAGAAGGTATTGTTTAACAATGGAAGTAAGTTTTACTTTTTCGGATTAACCTTCCCTGTGTATCCTATTTTCTACCATAAGCTGATGTATAAATATATATAGCCCTGGCTACGCCGCACGCTGCTACAGATACCAAATACGCCGCCTACCCAAAATAAAGAAAAAAGCCCATTGTGAGAGTCAGCGCCCTGCAAGAAGATCTCACTGCCATTGAACTCGGCCTTTTCAGAAGCGGAAAAGGCAGCTATTTTGGGCTCAGGGGGAGCGAAGGAAGTGTGGCGGCGGCGGCGGAGGCGACAGTGGCGGAACTAATAATGTATTACCCAATGCAACCGGGAGAGCTGCTCTCTCTCTCGACAGCAGCCGGCAAGGGCGCCCAGCAAATGGAGCAGAAAACGCAGAGAGCAAAACCCAGAAGACGGAGGTTGACAACGCCAGGGCGTGCAATTTGGAAGAAATGGAATGAGGGAAGGCGAGGGGAGGAGAAGAAGAAAGGGGGAGAGAGAAGAGGAAGGGGAGGGGAAGGGGAGGGGAAGGAAGGAAGGAAAGAAAGAAAAGGGGAAGGGGAGGGAAGAGAGGAAGGAAAAGGGGAAGGATATGGGGAAGGGAAGGAGGGAAGCGGAGGAAAGAGGGGAAGGAAGGGGAGGGAGGGGAAGAAGAAAAGGGAAGAGAGAAGAGGAAGGAAAGAGGGGAAGGGAAGGGAAGAAAGGAAGGGAAGAAGGAAAGAAAGAAAAAAGGAAGGAGAGGGAAGAGAGGAAGGAAAAGGGAAAGGTATGGGGAAGGGAAGGAGGGAAGCGGAGGGAAGAGGGGAAGGAAGGGGAGGGAGGAGAAGAAGAAAAGGGAAGAGAGAAGAGGAAGGAAAGAGGGGAAGGGAAGGGAAGAAAGGAAGGGAAGAAGGAAAGAAAGAAAAGGGGAAGGAGAGGGAAGAGAGGAAGGAAAAGAGGAAGGATATAGGGAAGGGAAGGGAAAGAGTGAAGGGGAGGGAAGAGGGGGAGGGAGGGGAGGGGAAGAATAAAGGGGAAGAGAGAAGAGGAAGGAAGGAAAGAAAAGGGGAAGGGGAGGGAAGAGAGGAAGAAAAAGGGGAAGGGTATGGGGAAGGGAAGGAGCGAACGGAAGGGAAGAGGGGAAGGGAGGGGAGGACAAGAAAGGGGAAGAGAGATGAGGAAGGAAGGAAGGAAAGAAAGAAAGAAAGAAAAGGGGAAGGGGGTGAAGAGAGGAAGGAAAATAGGAAGGGTATGGGGAAGGGAAGGAGGGGAGGGAAGAGGGGAAGGGAGGGGAGGAGGAGAAGAAAGGGGAAGAGAGAAGAGGAAGGAAGGAGGGAAAGAAGGGAAGGGAGGAGAGAAAGAAAGGAAAAGGGGAAGGGAAGGGAAGAGAGGAAGGGAAAGGGTATGGGGAAGGGAAGGAGGGAAGGGGAAGGAAGAGGGGAAGGAAGGGGAGGGGTGGAGAAGAAGAAAGGGGAAGAGAGAAGAGGAAGAAAGGAGGGAAGGGGAAGGGTAGGAAGGAAGGAATGAATGAAAGAAAGACGGAAGGAAAGAAAAGGGGAAGGAGCGGGAAGAGAGAAAGGGGAAGGGTATGGGGAAGGGAAGGAGGGAAGGGGAAAGGGAACGAAAAGGGGAAGGAAGAGGGGAAGGAAAGGGAGAGCATGTTTTTAGGCTGGGGGAAAGTGGCTTGAACCCAGAGCAGCAACAAAGGTGGCAACCTTTCCTCAAAATACATTGGGCTTCCTTCCCTGGTGGGGTTGGGGGTGTATTTTGAATTCTGGGAGTTGTAGTTCACCAACACCAAAAAGGAAGAGAAGGACAGGCAGGGAGATCTTCAGCCTTCTCTGCCAAAGGGGTTCCTAAGACATCATGCCCTCCCTCAAGGGCCCCAAAACACTGACTTATGGTGACCCTATCACAGCAGCCTTCACTTTCTTCCAAGGCTGAGAGAGATGTGCCCAAGGGCTCCCATTGGGTTTCCATGGCGGAAGAGGGATTCGTACCCATATTTCCAGAGTCATAGCCCAACACATTGTTTTTCAACCTTTTTTAAACAGCCGCGGCACACTTTTTACATTTACAGAATCCTGGGGCACACCACCAACCAAAATGACACAAAATGGCACTCTAACGCAGTCATACATATAGTTAATATGTTTTTAACTGTATTTATACACTCAGTGTGAAACCTGGGCCTGTTTCGATGAACACAACAGAGATCTCCTGGCAGGAATGGCAGAAAGACACAAACTTCCCACACAGAACTCCCATAACCAAGAGAAAATACTATAAGAGTTTGGTGGGCATTGACCTTGAGTTTTGGAGTTGTAGTTCACCTATATCCAGAGAGCACTGTGGACTCAAACAATGTTGGATCAGGACCAAACTTGGCATGAATACTCAATATGCCCAAATGTGAACACATCTGGAGTATGGGGAAAATAGACCTTGACATTTGGGAGTTACAGTTTCTGGGATTTATAGTTAACACACAATCAAAGAGCATCCTGAACTCTTGCAACAATGGAATTGAACCAAACTTGGCATATTGAACTCTCATTACCAACAGAAAGAATTGAAAGGGTTGGCTTGGGAATTGACCTTGAGTTTGGAAGTTGTAGTTCACCTACGCCCAGAGAACACTGCGGATTCAAACAATGTTCTGTTATGTTGTTGTTTGTTTTCTATCCAGAATCACAATGTTGAAAGGAGGCTCACCACGTTAAGGTCTCTAAAACAGGCATGGGAAAACTTCGGCCCTCTGGGTGCTTTGGACTTCAACTCCCACCATTCCTAACAGCCTGAGGCCCTTTCCTGCTTAAGTGCCTGAGGGGGGGATGAAAAGAGCCTGAGGCTGCTAGAAATGGTGGGAGTTGGAGTCCAAAACACCTGGAAGGTCCAAGTTTGCCCATGCCAGCTTTCGACAGAGACCTCTTCCTCCCCCTTCGCGCCCTTTCTTCCCCCTCCTGCGCAACACTTACTTTTTCTTCTACACTGCTGCTTCTGCCGCCATTTTGATCCAAGGGGGCAGCGTGAGCGTGTTCAGGAGGGGAGGGGGGAGGGAGGAAGACGTGACCCGTGCGGGCGCTACTGCGCAGACTTGCCCCAGAGCAAAGCGAGGCTGGGAAGAAGGGAGCCCGGGTGGAGAAGAAAAAGTGTTCGGCAGGAGGGGAAAGAAAGGGGATTGGAGGTTCCAATTTCCCACGGCACACCTGATGATCGCTCACGGCACACTAGTGTGCCACAGCACACTGGTTGGGAAACATTGGCCTAACACTCCAACCGTGGCCCTATGCTCTCTGGTTCCTTGCAAGCGGAAAGGCCTTGGGTGCCTTCTGCTGACAGTGGGGTATTTCCTGCCCAGGATTGTGGACGGCAATCCAGAGAAGACTATTTTTCCAACCCAAGGCTCTGCGTCTCTCAGCCAGAAACCGTGAGGCTCAAGCTGCTGGAGGAATGCCTCCTGGGCTTCCCCTTGCTATGATTACGATGCCTGAAAAACAAAGATTCTTGCTGAGCCGGCTGCACGGTTCCAGTCTCTTGCTGAAACTCTTTGGAGCGCACCTATGGCGGACTTCATTAGCAAATTAATTAGGCGACTGACTGGAGCCCCGAGATCTCATCTCTCGCTGGTTGTATTCTTCCAGGAAAACTTGGCGGAGGCTCTGGAGCCAGGGGTGTGCGGGCGCCTGTGCGTGCCTGCATGTGTTTGTTTGTTTTTGAAGATGCAAGAAAGGAATGCACACATACACTGGCAAAGAGGAGGAGGAGGAGGAGAGCAACACCAGGAAGGGCAGAGACGCAGCCCAGCTGGAAAGCAGCCCGGCAGCCATCTCCAGATCTCCCCTTCATACATCCCTAATCGACTTCCCAACCTGTTTGTTTGTCATGGCTCCAACCCAAAGCTGGGTGCAGACAACCAGGAGCCACCCAGCTGAGACTTCAAAGCAGAGCGCATCGCGGCGTGCGCCCAGAGGAGCCTCCGCCGCTGCCGGCAAGGCTGCAGGTCCTGCCCCTCTCCGCCCGAGATTTGCAAAACGCTGGCCTGAACTGCCCTCAACCACCAACCCAGTGAGTCCAATAATGGTATCAAGCTGCCGCACGCAGCACTCATCGAAAGCATAACATCCTATTGAGATGGAAAACTCTATAGAGTTGGAAAAGACCTCAAACCCCATCCAGTAGAAGGAGACCCCCATCACGCATAATGTGCCATCCAGCAGTTCTGACCATTAGGAACTCTATGGAGTTGGAAGAGACCCCAAGCTCCATCCAGTAGAAGGAGACTCCATCACACATAGTCTACCATCAAACAGTTCTGACCATTAGGAACTCTATGGAGTTGGAAGAGACCCCAAGCTCCATCCAGTAGAAGGAGACTCCATCACACATAGTCTACCATCAAACAGTTCTGACCATTAGGAACTCTATGGAGTTGGAAGAGACCTCAAGCTCCATCCAGTAGAAGGAGACTCCATCACACATAGTCTACCATCAAACAGTTCTGACCATTAGGAACTCTATGGAGTTAGAAGAGACCTCAAACTCCATCCAGTAGAAGGGGACTCCATCACACATAGTCTACCATCAAACAGTTCTGACCATTAGGAACTCTATGGAGTTGGAAGAGACCCCAAGCTCCATCCAGTAGAAGGAGACTCCATCACACATAGTCTACCATCAAACAGTTCTGACCATTAGGAACTCTATGGAGTTGGAAGAGACCCCAAGCTCCATCCTGTAGAAGGAGACTCCAACACACATAGTCTACCATCAAACAGTTCTGACCATTAGGAACTCTATGGAGTTGGAAGAGACCCCAAGCTCCATCCTGTAGAAGGAGACTCCAACACACATAGTCTACCATCAAACAGTAGGAACTCTATGGAGTTGGAAGAGACCCAAGCTTAGGAGACTCCATCACACATAGTCTGCCATCAAACAGTTCTGGCCATTAGGAACTCCATGGAAGAGACCCCAAGCTCCATCCTGTAGAAGGAGACTCCAACACACATAGTCTACCATCAAACAGTTCTGACCATTAGGAACTCTATGGAGTTGGAAGAGACCCCAAGCTCCATCCTGTAGAAGGAGACTCCATCACACATAGTCTGCCATCAAACAGTTCTGGCCATTAGGAACTCTATGGAGTTGGAGAGACCCCAAGCTCCATCCTGTAGAAGGAGACTCCAACACACATAGTCTACCATCAAGCAGTTCTGACCATTAGAAACTCTATGGAGTTAGAAGAGACCTCAAACTCCATCCAGTAGAAGGAGACTAAATCACGCATAATGTGCCATCAAACAGTTCTGACCAATAGGAACTCCATGGAGTTGGAAGAGACCCCAAGCTCCATCCAGTAGAAGGCGACTCCATCACACATAGTCTACCATCAAACAGTTCTGACCATTAGGAACTCTATGGAGTTGGAAGAGACCTCAAGCTCCATCCAGTAGAAGGGGACTCCATCACACATAGTCTGCCATCAAACAGTTCTGACCAATAGGAACTCCATGGAGTTGGAAGAGACCCCAAGCTCCATCCAGTAGAAGGGGACTCCATCACACATAGTCTACCATCAAACAGTTCTGACTATTAGGAACTCTATGGAGTTGGAAGAGACCCCAAGCTCCATCCAGTAGAAGGGGACTCCATCACACATAGTCTGCCATCAAACAGTTCTGACCAATAGGAACTCCATGAAGTTGGAAGAGACCCCAAGCTCCATCCAGTAGAAGGGGACTCCATCACACATAGTCTACCATCAAACAGTTCTGACTATTAGGAACTCTATGGAGTTGGAAGAGACCCCAAGCGCCATCCAGTCCAACCCTATTCTACCATCCAGGAAGACACTATGAAAGCATTCCCAACAGATGGTCATCTAGCCTCTACTTGAGAAACACCATAGAAGAGGACTCCATCACACAAAATCCACCATCAAACAGTTCTGACCATTAGGAAGTTTGACGCACGTCATGTATGCCATCACGTGCAGCTGCCCTAAAATATATGTGGGAATGACGTCTAGAGACATTCAGGTGGAAACTCTTTCTCCTGCCATTTGAGCCCAAGGCTTCATTGTGTCCTAGAATCCTGCAGACAATGAGCTTGCCCCTTTCTCCTCAATGTGACGTACATATTAAAACAGTTAAATCAGGATGGGTGCCGCTGATTGTATCTGGGACAGAAGATGACAGGAAGTACTCTCAACATCATCTGCAGGCGCAAACAAGTAGTAATGAGGTGTTTCCCTACTTCCTCCTTCCATTCCAGAAGACTGGGCTTCCTTCCATGGAGGGGTTTCTAGGGTCAACCAATACCCTCAGCGTATCTTTGTTTCCTTTGCTGTGGGAGGACCGAAAGAAAGCAGCCTCTCACTTTGCCAAGAACACCTCTCAGTGGGGTCTCTGTGAGTCAGAAACAACTTAAAGTAGTGTATTTCAACCTTTTTTGAGCCGCAGCACATTTTTTACAACTACAAAATCCTTGGGCACACCACCAACCAAAATGACACAAAATGACACTCTAACACAGTAATACATATAGTTAATACATTTTTAAAAGTAATTATACACTCGGTGTGAATCCTGGGCCTGTTTTGATGAACACAACATAGATATCAGTCAAAAAATTAATTTTGTCATTTGGGAGTTGTAGTTGCTGGGAGTTATAGTTATAGTTCACCCGCGACCAAAGAGCATTCTGAACTCCACCAATGATGGAATGGAATCAAACTTCCCACAAGGAACTCCCATAACCAAGAGAAAATACTATAAGAGTTGGTGGGCAGGAGGGGGAAGAAAGGGGATTGGAGGTTCCAATTTCCCACGGCACACCTGATGATCGCTCACGGCACACTAGTGTGCCACGGCACACCAGTTGGGAAACACTGAGTTAAAGGCACAGAACTAGGGTGCCTTTTAAGATCAAGTCAGTGGTGCTATGGTTTCAGCTCTGAATATGTTTTCAATCGGTTTTAAGGATTTAACTCTTTGGTTTTCATACTTTTAATATATAATTCTATTGTAACGTTTATATATGTTTAGGTTGTGAATGGTATTGCATTGGTTTTACTGTAAGCTGTAATAATAGACTCTGCAAGGGAGCAGACGAAAGGATAGATCACCTCCTCAGCTGTTGCAAGAAGATCGCGCAGACAGACCACAAGCAGAGGAATAACTCCATTGCTCAGGTGGTCCATTGGAACGTGTGCCACAAAGACCATCCGCCTGTGGCAAAAAAACTGGTAGGATCACAAGTCTGAAAAGGTTACAGAAAATGAACACGCCAAACTACTCTCGGATTTCTGAATTGGAGCACAATACTCCTGAACTCACGATTGTGGGGGGAAACAAAGTATGGATCATTGATGTTGCAATCCCAGGTAACAGCAGGATTGAGAGAAGTGACCGGAAAAGGTGACGTACTAGCAGGCCTGGATTAACATTTTTTTGTGCCCTAGGCCAAAGTTTGGAATTACGCCCCCTTTAAGCCAACCTCCCGCCACCTCCAAGGTCCCCATTCCCACCGGCTGGAAAGCTCCGCTGTGCTCTGAAGGTCTCCTCAGGAGTCGGGAGGCTTGGGGAGAGCGCAGTGGGTGCAAACTCGCTCCAAAGGCGCGCGCGAGAGAGAGAGCGCGTGTGAGAGAGTGCGGAAAAGAGAGAGAGCACAAGAAAAAGTGTGAGAGAGTGCGTGCGCGCGAGAGAGAGCGCAAGAGAGGCGAGAGACGGAGGGGACGGAGCAGAGACTTTGCCGGGAGAAAGAGCGAGGAGGGGAATGAGAAAGGGGAAGAGGGGCGCAGACCAGTTTTGGTTTTATTTGGTCCGTGATCTGCGCCCTCCCCCTCGGCTTGCGCCCCTAGGCCATCGCCTCATTGGCCTTATGGGTAATCCGGGCATGCGTACTAGGATTTAAAGACTGAACTGCAAAGACTCTGGCACAAGCCAGTGAATGTGGTCCCCGTGGTGATCGGCACACTGGGTGCAGTGCCTCAAAACCTTGGCCTGCACTTAAACAAATCAAGTGCTGATAAAATCAGCTGCTAAAGGCCATCTGCACACATTATTTGCGGATACATCACACAGTCCTAGACACTTGGGAAGGGTCCGATGTGTGATCCAATACAAAAGCCAGCAGAGTGATCTTGTTTGCCATGTACCAATCTTGTTGTGTATCTCAGTGTTTCCCAACCTTTTTTGAGCCGCGGCACACTTTTAACATAAAAAAAATCTTGGGGCACACCACCAACCAAAATGACACAAAATGACACTAACACAGTAAAGAATGCCTGGGGGATGGTGAGCTGCCGGGAGCAGCTGCTGGGAGTGCTGAAGCCAGGGGAGGAGTCAGGCCACACCATGCCCCGCCCCCTCCCCCTGGCTTCAGTTCTCCCACAGCTTCGCCAGCCTTGAGGGGGCAGTGCCAAGCCAGCATTGTGAAACCCACCCACCACTCATGTTCCTCCTCCTCCTCAAGGCTCAGCAAGGGGCGGGAGTCATGGGAGCAGCGCCGGGACGGGGGCCATGACTCCCGGGGGAGCCATGAGGAGCCGCCCCACTGAAACCCGCCCCCCACTCAGTTCCTCCTCCTCCTCTGCGCGGCTTCAGCGAGGGCCGGGAGTCATGGCTCCAGCCTTGAGGGGGCAGTGCCAAGCCAGCATTGTGCTGGCTCTGCCACCGCTGGCTTGGCACTGCCCCCTCAAGGCTGGCGAAGCTGTGAGGGCGCTTAAGCTGGGGGAGGGGGCGGAGCCAGGCCACGCCATGCCCTGCCCCTCCCCCCGGCTTCAGTTCTCCCACAGCTTCACCAGCTTTGAGGGGGCAAGCCAGCATTGTGCTGGCTCTGCCATTGCTGGCTTGGCACTGCCCCCTCAAGGCTGGCAAAGCTGTGGGAGTGCTGAAGCTGGGGGGAGGGGGCGGAGCCAGGCTGCATCATGCCCCCCCTCCCCATGGCTTCAGCTCTCACAGAGGAGGAGCATGAGCGGTGGACGGGCTTCAATAGGCGGGGCTCCTCCTCCGCGCGGCTTCAACAAGCAAGGGGCGGGAGTCATGGCAGATTGGAGGCTGGTTGGGGAAACGGCCGAAGGAGGCGGTGCCCCAGTCTCTTCTTCTTTTTCTTTGCGGCCGCCCATCCCTTCCTCCTCCTCTCCCAAGCAGCAGGAGTTCGGCAGGAGGGGGGGGGAAGGGGGCAGAGAGCTTTCCCACGGCACACCTGATGATCGCTCACGGCACACTAGTGTGCCACGGCACACTGGTTGAGAAACACTGGTGTATCTAATGATAATAATAATAATAATAGCACCCTGAGGTGAAATATTCACAGATGCTGCGCTTCCCATTTTGGTCTTCATACAATAGCCAGAGTTGGGTGTTCATGCTCGGCTTTGGTCCGTCTTAAATGACAAGTGATGAATTTGGGAGGTGCCTTGTCCACAACGCGAGCCCGATCCCGATGCTCATCGGGAGCCTGGAAATGCCTCGGTCTCTTCTTCTTCTTGCTGCTCCGACCTGTAGGAGCAGAGCCAAATGGGCCAGCGAAGCCCACCCGCCACGGCCTACCTGACTCTCGGCGCTTCATCTCCGCCACGCAGCCTTCCCTCTTGCCGCCGGCCAATTAAAGCTGCTCTGATCTTGTCTAATTGAAACGCCGTCTAAGGAGGGAGATTATTCCGAGAGCACTTTTTCTCCCTGCCCTCGCCGGCGTTGGATTAGAGCCACCTTGCCCTGCAGTGGAGGAAAGGAAACAGAGCTGCTCCCTGCCTTAATCCCGCGCAGGTCTAAACGTGTGCCGGAGATTACTCTGAAACCAGACACCGGCATCCTTGCAAGAAAGAAACCCGGTTGGAGTTGCAGCATCGGAGAGAAGTGGACGGCGCTCTCCTTCCAACCAACGTGACAAATGTCTTGTGGACTCTTGTGAAAAGAAGGAGTTTGGCGGTCCAGGTCTGCCTCAAAGCTACTCATCACATTGCTCTCTACGGAACTTGGCAAGGTCACGTTGCGTATCAAATGTGACACTGAGCTGGGAACCTGTTGGCGACATTGTTGTTACTACGTGTTTCCTTCAAGTAATTTCGAACTTCCGCAAACCAAAGGCAAGCTGATCATGGGATTGTCTTTTTTTGAAAAACTGATTTACTGAAAAGTAAAATAGTGTATTTGAACAGATAATAATTGTCTATCTATTGTAAGTAAACTAAACTATCTAGTCCTTGAGCTGCTTTTTGCTGATGCTGCTGCCCTTGTCGCCCATTCAGAAGCAGCCCTCCAGCGCCTCACATCCTGCTTTGCAGCAGCTGCAGAGCTGTTTGGGCTGGAAGTCAGCCTGAAGAAAATGGAAGTCCTCTACCAGCCCGCACCACAGGAAGAACACCATCATCCCCACGTCAGCCTAGGCACATCTGTGCTTAAGTCCGTTCAGCAGTTCACCTCCCTGGGAAGCATTATCTCTTCAGACGCCAACATTGACAAAGAGATAGATCGCAGATTAGCAAAGGCATAGAGTACATTTGGAAGGCTTTGCAAAAGAGTCTGGAGCAACAAACACCTGAGGCAAAGCACCAAAATCAGTGTGTACAGAGCTATCGTACTGTATATTTTCCTATATGGGTCTGAAACATGGGTCACCTATCGCCAACACCTACGACTCCTTGAACGCATTCATTAGCACTGTCTTTGCACAATCCTAAATATACACTGGACCGACTATGTGCCTAATGTTGCTGTCCTTGAGCAAGCAGGGATCACCAGCATTGAGGCCATGCTATTGAGAACACAGCTGCGCTGGGCAGGGCACGTCTCTAGGATGGAGGACCACCGCCTCCCAAAGATACTACTCTATGGTGAACTCACCATGGGTCAGTGCAAGAGAGGCGCTCCAAGAAAGAGATATAAGGACTCCCTGAAACAACATCTCAGGCTCGGCCAGATTGATCACCAACAATGGTCCGCCTTGGCCTCACGTCGGGAGGCATGGAGACGCACTATCCACAATGCTGCGGCCTCTTTCGAGAAGACACGCCGAACGGGTCACGAAGAGAAACGACAATGCAGAAAGAACCACAACTTGGAAACAACTTGGGCAACGTCTCTGTCGACAGCCAATTCTCTCATGCCAGAAGCAACTTGTAGTATGTTCTCAAGTCGCTTCTGACAGAATTTTTAAAACCCTATCTGGATGAGGTTTATGGGAGTTGAAGTCCAAAACAGAATGGTTTTGGAACCACTGGATGGTCCTTGTCTTACCTATCCCGAAAACACCGCAGGCCTACACTCTCTTGTACATGCAATATTACGATCTACACTATTAGTATTTGTGGTCCTGTTTCTCAGCCAACAAAGGGGAAGGGAGAATATCTGGCAGGAAGCAAAAATGACCCCACCCTCCCCACCTTCTCTGCGTGGCAACGGGAGCCTCCCACCTCTGGCGTGCCCTATTTAGCCCACTCAGCTTCCATAGGCGCTTTCATCGATCACCCGGCTGCGGATCATTGATCTGGCAAATGACAACAAGCCAGTTAATAAGAGCCTGTTTTGAGAGCGAAGGCGATGCCGGGAGGAATGGGAGGGCAAGGGGAAGGGGCAATGTGCCCAAACTGGCAGGAATGGGACTCCTGGGTATGCGGTCGCTGGGCTGAAACGGGAGGACGGAGATCCATCACTCCTCTGCGAGCATCTGGCTTTCGCCACCCACCGCACAATGCGGCCATCATTAACTTTCAAAGGCTTGTTTTTTCTCTCCTGGATTTAAAGGCATCTCTGGGACTATTTCATTATTTTCCAGGCTGCCTTTGCTCTTCAAAGATACGCCGTCTCCAAACATGGAGTCCCCGAAAATTAATGTTTTTTTGAGGGGCTACTCTTCTGCACCTGAAATTAAGACCAGGACGAATGGTTTCAAGCTACAGGATTCAACTGAAAGCGAGAAGGGACTTCGTGATGGTGACAGCACATTAGCAATGGATCCGTTCGCCTGCAAAGGTGATGAGGTCTCCTTCTCTGGACATCTTCCAAAATAGGCTGGACTGGGGGTGCTTTGGCTCAGGGGTGGGCAAACTACGGCTCGCGGGCCGGATGCGGCCCCTGGCTGGTTCTGTCTGGCCTGGGGAAAAGGGAGTTGGGAGCGAGGCCAAGAAGAAGCGGGGCTGCTGCCACCATCCCATCGCGGCGGCTTTGGAGTGCCCCAGGCTCTCCACCTCTTCCTCATGCCTCCGGCATGGAGAGGCTCCAGATGGCCAGCGTGAGTCAGTGCCGGCGGCGTGGTGGGGAGGAGCCTTTGGACGACTTCCTGTAGTCCCGGATGAGCTGGCTGAGACATTCTGGGAGCCATAGGAGTCAGGAAACTACGGTTCCCAGAATGCCTCAGACAGCTCATCCGGGGCTACAGGAAGTCATCCAAAGGCTCCTCCCTGCCACGCCGCTAGCACTGACCGTCCCACGCTGGCCTTCCATAGCCTCTCCATGCCAGAGGCAGGAGGCGGAGAGCCCGTAGTTGATGCTGCCTCCACCCTGGGGCCCTCCCTCACTCCACCGACGCACGACCCTCCATGCAAGAGGGCCAAAGCCCAGGATCGCCACCACGGGGGCACTCCGGAGCCGCCGGAAAAGGGGGTTCCTTCCTGCAACTACAACTCCACGGTATCCTTCTGGGACGCCTCGCAGAGATGGGGCTTGGAGGTACTGTCTTGCAGTGGTTCCGGTCCTATCTGGAGGGCGGATCTCAGAAGGTGTTATTGGGAGATACCTCCTCAACCCTTCAACCATTGTCTTGTGAGGTTCCTCAGGGTTCAATACTATCTCCCATGTTGTTTAACATCTACATGAAGCCGCTGGGGGAGGTCATCCGGAGTTTCGGAGTGCGGTGTCATCTGTACGCAGATGATGTCCAACTCTGTCACTCCCTCCCACCTGCTACTAAGGAGGCTGTTCAGGTCCTGAACCGCTGTGTCGGACTGGATGTGAGCGAACAAATTGAAATTGAATCCAGACAAGACAGAGGCACTCCTGGTCAGTCGAAAGGCCGAACAGGGCATAGGGTTACAGCCTGTGTTGGACGGGGTTACACTCCCCCTGAAGACGCAGGTTCGCAGTCTGGGTGTGATCCTGGACTCATCGCTGAGCCTGGAACCCCAGGTTTCGGCGGTGACCAGGGGAGCATTTGCACAGTTAAAACTTGTGCGCCAACTGCGCCCGTACCTTGGGAAGTCTGACTTGGCCACGGTGGTCCACGCTCTGGTTACATCCCGTATAGATTACTGCAATGCTCTCTACGTGGGATTGCCTTTGAAGACTGTTCGGAAGCTGCAACTAGTCCAACGGACAGCAGCCAGGTTGATAACAGGAGCACCATTCAGAGAGTGTACAACTCCCCTGTTGCGCCAGCTCCACTGGCTGCCAGTTTGCTACCGGGCACAATTCAAAGTGCTGTATTTAGCCTTTAAAGCCCTAAATGGTTCGGGTCCAACTTATCAGTCCGAACGCATCTCTCCCTAGGAACCATCGAGATGTTTAAGATCATCTGGAGAGGCCCTGCTCTTGGTCCCGCCTTCTTCGCAGGCGCGACTGGCGGGGACGAGAGACAGGGCCTTTTCAGTGGTGGCTCCTCGGCTTTGGAACGCCCTCCCTAGTGACATCAGATCGGCCCCCTCCCTCCTGACGTTTCGCAAGAAAGTCAAGACCTGGTTATTGATGACATATAAGGCTGAATTGGATATAAGGAATCAGGACGATGTGATGGAAACTGATTTCAACATGACGCTGAGGCTGCAATTGTATGTTTTTAATTGTTAAATTGTTATTATTATATTTTTTTCTGGGGGGTTGACTTGTTGCTGTGTTGTATTGAGGGCAGAGACTGCCTGTGTAAACCGTCCCGAGTCGCCTTCGGGCTGAGAGGGGCGGTATTGTAACGTGACAAATAAATAAATAAATAAACTCCCAAATGACAAAATCACACACACACACAAACACACAAACACACACACACATTATTCAAATTCGGGCATCTCGGGTATTTGTGCCAAACCCTGCGTGTCAGATATTTACATTACGATTCGTAACAGTAGCCAAACGACAGTTCCGAACTAGCAACAAACAAAAAAAAGTTTATGGTTGGGGGTCGCCACAACATGAGGAACTAAATTAATATAGAACTAAACAGAACACAGAAGAGTGAGACCAAGCAGGAGGATTGTAGCATAGACGGGCCATAGTTAAGAATAGATAACTTCACCTTTGTGCCTGTTTAGACAATTGATGTTATTTCCAACTAACAATGATCCCAAGGAGACCCTGTTGCAAGGCATTCTGGGACTGAGAGAGAGAGTGACGCACCTAAGGGAGGTTTCCATGGCTGAGTCGGAATTCGAACCCTGGTCCCAGGATCATGGTCTAAAGCAGTGTTTCCCAACCAGTGTGCCGTGCACCCTTGGCCACGTGGCACCCTGAGGCGGCCACTTACTTTGCCTCTACTAAGATCCGCCCAATGGGTGAGAGGAGACATGAGGAGGGCCATGTGTAAATACACGAGGGAAGGTACTAGGGAGGAGGGAGCAGGCTTCCTTTCTGCTGCCCTGGAGACGAGGACGCAATGGAGCAACGGCTTCAAACTACAGGAAATAATAATAATAATAATAATACACTTTATTTATATTCCGCTCTTCTGACCCCGAAGGGGACTCAGAACGGATTACAGGTACACATACTTAGCAGACAATTCCTGCCGTTTACCACAGGCATATATAGACGAACAGAGGCAAACTCTGGCCACCAGGGGGAGCTGACGCATTCCTCAGCTCTCAGCGTTCCCAGCGTCCCTTGTTGTTCCTTCCGCATTCCTCAGCGTTCCTGGAGTTCTTTAATGGCCTCATAACTCAGTCAAAATTTGCCTCCCCACTTAATGTGGTACCTTTATCTCCTACTTGACAGATGCAACTGTCTTTCGGGCTGCAAATGTCGGCAGCAGGCTACACTCAAAGATGGAGCACCCACCTCGACCCGGGCACGCCTCGAACCCATGACCTATTGGTCAGAGAGATCTTATGCGGCTGACACTTAGCCAGCTGCGCCACATTCCCGGTGCTTCCATTACCGAAAAGGAAGGAGAATTTCATCTGAACATGAGGAAGAACTTCCTATCTGTGAAAGCTGTTCAGCAGTGGAACTCTCTGCCGTGGAGGGAGTGTGGTGGAGGCTCCTAGTTGGGAGACTTTTAAGCTGAGGCTGGATGGCCATCTGTCGGGGGAGCTTTGAATGTGATTTCCCTGCTTCTTGGCAGAATGTGGTTGGACTGGATGAGGGCCCACCAGGTCTCTTCCGACTCTAGGAGTCGATGAATCAAAAAACAAGTTTATTTATTTATTTATTTGTCACGTTTCTATCCCGCCCCTCTCAGCCCGAAGGCGACTCGGGACGGTTTACACAGGCAGTCTCTGCCCTCAATACAACACAGCAACAAGACAACCCCCCCCCCTAAAACCATATAATAACAAATTAACAATTGAAAACATACAATTGCAATCTCAGCGTCATGTTGAAATCAGTTTCCGTTGCATCGTCGTCATTCCTTATATTTCATCAGGAAATGCCTGCTCAAACAGCCAGGTCTTGACTTTCTTGCGAAATGTCAGGAGGGAGGGGGCCGATCTGATGTCTCTAGGGAGAGCGTTCCAAAGCCGAGGCGCCACCACTGAGAAGGCCCTGTCTCTCGTCCCCGCCAGTCACGCCTGCGAAGAAGCCGGGACCGAGAGCAGGGCCTCTCCAGATGATCTTAAACATCTCGATGGTTCATAGGGAGAGATGCGTTCGGACAGGTAAGTTGGACCCGAACCGTTTAGGGCTTTAAAGGCTAAAGCCAGCACTTTGAATTGTGCCCGGTAGCAAACTGGCAGCCAGTGGAGCTGGCACAGCAGGGGAGTTGTGCGCTCCCTGAGTGCCGCTCCTGTTATCACCCTGGCTGCTGTCCGTTGGACTAGTTGCAGCTTCCGAACAGTCTTCAAAGGCAACCCCACGTAGAGAGCGTTGCAGTAATCTATACGGGATGTAACCAGAGCGTGCACCACCGTGGCCAAGTCTGACTTCCCAAGGTACGGGCGCAGCTGGCGCACAAGTTTTAACTGTGCAAATGCTCCCATGGTCACCGCCGAAATCTGGGGTTCCAGGCTCAGCGATGAGTCCAGGATCACACCCAAACTGCGAAGTTTCCAGATCTCATGATCGCTTGAGCAGAAGAGAGGGCAGGATCCCAAAGACAATGCGGGGGTGAAAAAGCCCTACAGGTCCTCCCATCTCATTAAAATAACTCGGGAGGAAAGAAATGGGATATAAACACCGTTCCGAGTTTGCACAATGCATTCGGGGCGCACAAAGCAAAGGGGCTCTTTTGCACATGACCTTGACATCTTCTGTCTGGTGGGGCGCGCACAAAAGAATGCGCCCGCATAAAAGAGAGATGCAAATTTCGGCCTCGCTTAAGAGGCCGGGCCTAACTGCCCCCTCCTTCGGAGCAGATGCAGGGGGTCTTGAAGACGAGGCCTTGCTTTTTGCGCCTCTGTGTGTGCACATTCAGAGGATCGCAAGAGCCCTCTCCAAAGCACTTTGCGGTTCCAACGCGGGCACAATGCGGCCCTCGAGGGGCTGGCGGCCCCTTTCCTCCGACATCCCGGCGCTTTCGCATTCTGCGCAGGAAGGGAATATATATGGCGGAAGAGCAGATGGGCTCTCCAACAAAAGATCGGAGTTTTGTGCAAACATCTGCAGTAATAAATTTTTGAAAAAGCCGGGTGACGGGGCGCCGAGGGGGAGAGGAAACCCGACAAAACGGCGGCACAGATCTCCAAAGGCGACAAGTACGTACGACTCTCAAGGCGGAGGAGGGAAGAGAGCGAGGGGAAAGAAGGCCTCTTTCCCCAACCAAATCACTTCAGGGCCAAGTGATGGACAGACCAACGCGAGACCATTCTCTTGACCCATGTGCCTTTCTGTGGTGCATCGCCATGCCCTCCTCATTGTCCCAGGAAAAGGTTTATTTATCTGACGCATTGAATGCCCACATTTCTGCTCAGAATGGGACTCAAGGCAGGCCCGGATTAACTGTTTGTGGCACACTAGGCCACACTCTGGAAGCGCCACCCCTGCCCCAGGGGGCGGGGCTGCTTGCGGGGGGGGGGGGCTCCTTCCTCCTCATTGAAGGAAGGAGAGCCGACGCCGACATGAGTGAGGAGTTGATGTCAGTGAAGGAAGGAGGGGCGGGGCCAACGGGAGCGAGGAGGGGGTGGCGGGAAGCCGCATCAGAGGCCCTAGGACCTATGGCCCTCTGCGCACAGGTGCAGGACCACCCGAATATCGATCTTTTAAAATTTTTATTTTTTTTTAATTTTGGGGGGTCCGGACCTGCTGCCCCCCCAATGGCTGCCGCCCTAGGCCATGGCCTAGGGTGGCCTTATGGGTAATCCGGGCCTGACTCAAGGTGGCTCACCTTGTTTTAAAACAATACATATTAAAAACTGTAACCAAATTGTTCATTGGGCTTCTTCCAAATCAGCGTTCCTTAAGCTGGGGGTCAGGACCCCAGGGGAGGTTGTGATGGGATTTTAGAGGGGTCACCAAAGACCACCAGAAAACATATATTTCTGATGGTTTAAAGCAGTGTTTCCCAACCGCTGTGCTGCGGCACAGTAGTGTGCCGTGACGGACCTCCTGCTGAGCCGCGAGAATAGCTCTCTGCCCCCCCTTCCTTCCCCCCCTCCTGCCGAACTCCTGCTGCTTGGGGGAGGAGGAGGGAAGAAGGGCGGCGGTGAAAAAAAAGAAGAAGGGCCGGGTGCCGCCTCCTTCGACCGTTTCCCCAGCCAGCGTCCAATCCGCCATGACTCCCGCCATGACTCTCGCCCCTCACTCGCTGAAGCCGTGCGGAGGAGGAGCCCCGCCCACTAAAGCCAGCCCACCACTCATGTTCCTCCTCCCCCTCCCCCCCGCAGCGTCAGTGAGGGGCGGGTGCTGAAGCCGTGCGGAGGAGCCCTGCCCACTGAAACCCGCCCACCGCTCATGCTCCTCCTCTCCTCTGCGCGGCTTCAGCGAGGGGCGGGAGTCATGGCGGAGAGCAGCGCCGGGGACGGGGGCCATGACTCCCGCCCCTCGCTCGCTGAAGCTGTGCGGAGGAGCCCCGCCCACTGAAACCCGCCCACCACTCATGTTCCTCCTCCTCCTCTGCGCGGCTTCAGCGAGGGCCGGGAGTCATGGCGGAGAGCAGCGCCGGGGACGGGGCCCATGACTCCCGCCCCTCGCTCGCTGAAGCTGTGCAGAGGAGGAGCCCCGCCCACTGAAACCCGCCCACCACTCATGTTCCTCCTCCTCTTCTGCGCGGCTTCAGTGAGGTCCGGGAGTCATGGCGGAGAGCAGCGCCGGGGACGGGGCCCATGACTCCCGCCCCTTGCTCGCACTGCCCCCTCAAGGCTGGAGAAACTGTGGGAAAGCTGAAGCTAGGGGAAGGGGGCGGGGCATGGCACGGCACGGCTCTGTCCCCTCTTCCTGGCTTCAGCTCTCCCACAGCTTCTCCAGCCTTGAGGGGACAGTGCCAAGCCAGCCTAGTGCTGGCTCTGCCACCGCTGGCTCAGCACTGCCCCCTCAAGGCTGGAGCACCTGTGGGAGAGCTGAAGCCGGGAAGAGGGTCGGGGCATGGCGCAGCCTGGCTCCTCCCCTTCCCCCGGCTTTGGCACTCCCACAGCTTCTCCAATCTTGAGGGGACAGTGCCAAGCCATCATTGTGCTGGCTCTGCCACCGCTGGCTTGGCACTGCCCCCCTCAAGGCTGGAGAAGCTGTGGGAGAGCTGAAGCCAGGGGAAGGGGGTGGGGCATGGTGCGGCCTGGCTCCTCTCCCTCCCCCGGCTTCGGTACTCCCAGCAGCTGCTCCCAGCAGTTCTTTACTGTGTTAGAGTGTCATTTTGGTTGGTGGTGTGCCCCCGGATTCTTTTTAATACTAAAGGTGTGCCGCGGCTCAAAAAAGGTTGGGAAACACTGGTTTAAAGAGCTCCTTTGGCTGGCAAGGTTGAAGATCTCTCCGCCTGTCCTTCCCTTTCTTTTTGGAAACAGACGGCAAATCCACCCACCAAAACCCCTCTTCCGGTGTGATTGGCAGGCCTCTCAGCCAAGGGGAGGGCCCTTTCTGAGACTCTGAGGGAAGAGCAGGCGTGTTCAGTGCATGGCGGCGTGCTGCGCATGTGGGGTGAGGGAGACTATGCGAGGCTGGAGGGAGGTTCACGCCAGCAAGTCCCTTCAAGGCATGGGGGTTTTGTGTAGGAAGTTTGGCTCAGTTCTATCATGGTGGGGTTCAGAATGCTCTTTGATTGTAGGTGAACTATAAATCCCAGCAACTACAACTTCCAAACGTCAATGTCTATTTTCCTCAGGATCTACCAGTGTTCACATTTGGGCATATTGAGTCTTTGTGCCAGTTGGTCCAGATCCAGAATTCAAAACAGATCAACCCCCACTAGTATTCCATGTTGACAATGTAGGTAGTGTGCCAAGTTTGGTGCAGATCCATTTTGGGCTGGGTTCAAAAGTGCTCTTTGATTGTAGGTGAACTATAAATCCCAGCAACTGCAACTCCCAAATGTCAAGGTCTATTTTCCCCAAACTCCACCAGTGTTTTACATTTGGGCATGTTGAGTATTCGTGCAAATTAGTCCCAATGCATCATTGTCGGAGTCCACAGTGCTCTCTGGAAGTAGGTGAACTACAACTCCAAAACTCAAGGTCAATGCCCACCAAACTCTTATAGTATTGTCTCTTGGTTATGGGAGTTCTGTGTGGGAAGTTTGTGACTTTCTGCCATTCCTGCCGGGATATCTATGTTGTGTTCATAGAAACAGGCCCAGGTTTCACACGGAGTGTATAAATACATTTAAAAACATATTAACTATATGTATTACTGTGTTAGAGTGTCATTTTGTGTCACTCCAAAACTCATGGTCAAAGCCCACCAAAACCTCCCAGTATTTTATGTTGGTCATGGGAGTCCTGTGTGCCAGGTTTGGTTCAATTCCATTGTTGGTAGAGTTCAGAATGCTCTTTGATTGTAGGTGAACTATAGATCCCAGCAACTACAACTCCCAAATGACAAAATCAACTCCCAAATGACAAATTCATAAACGGCTGAGGGGAAAAAAGAAGGGGCCTGGGGCTGTTAGGAATTGTGGGAGTTGGAGTCCAAAACACTGGAAGGGCCCAAGTTTGCCCATGCATGGTATTCACTATATAGCCCATACTTGCACTTGAAATTCATAGCATATTTCAATGAATTCATAGCATATTTCAAAGCAATAGTGAACTACAAGACTTTACTTCCACTGCCACGAATACAGTCAGTAAATATATTGATCTGTGTCGGTCAAAAGACAACAAAAGCTTTTTGAACGGTCTGGAAAGATCGGCCCTTCTGGCTCGGGTCTCGGGAAACGGGCACCTGAGGTCAGCAAGGGAGGAGGGATCCCACTTAATAGGCTTGGGATCAGAGACTGGTTGGAATCCTGCCCTGTTTGAATGGGCGCCAGGAGCGGGCTTTCCTTAAGCACGCTCATTCAAAGATACATACACGCAGCACACAACCCAGGCACAGTGGCAAACTCCCATTCAAAGAGGCTCAGCTGTGGAAGATGGGAGTGAGTCCTTCGTTCTGGAAAAGATGACAAGTAGGCCTACCGGACTTCAAAGAAGGAGAAAAGATGCTAAAGAAGGTCACGAAGCAGATCCCTCCTGACGTCCTCTGTCACATTTACATACAGACGCCTGGTTTTAGGTGCACCGGGACTCAGCTGAATTAAGATCACTACTGACCGAAAGGTTATGAGTTCGAAGCCATCTCGGGTCGGAGTGAGCTTCCGACCAAAATTGTGTAGCTTGTTGTCGACCTTTGCAGCCCGAAAGACCGTTGCATCTGTTAAGTAGGAAATTTAGGAACCACTTTGTGGGGAGGCTAATTTAACTGATTCACGAGGCCATAAAAATTTCCAGGAAGTATGCAAAGAATGAGGAAGCGACAGCTGTTAAATACCCTCTGAGTGTCTGTCTATATATGTTGTGTGTCTATGGCATTGAATATTTGCCATGTATATGTACGTTGTATTCCGGGGTGAGAAGGACTTCATGTCAGGGGAAAGAAGGGGAGAGAGAGAGAGAAAAGAGAAAAGAAAGGAAGGAGAAGGAAAGATTTGGGGAAAAAGTATAGAAGATAAAGGAAGGGAGGAAGAGGGAGGGAGAATGGAGGAAAGAAGGAAGGGGAGAGGGAGGGAAAAGGAAGGAGAGAAGGAGAAGGAAAGGGTGAAGGGGAGAAAGAGAGGAAGGAAGAGGGAGAATGGAAGAAAGAAGGAAGGGGAGAGAGGGAGGGAAAAGGAAGGAGGGAAGGAAAGAATGGAAGAGGAAGGAAGGAGGGAGGAAAGAAGGAAGGAGAGAAGGAAAGAATGGAAGAGGAAGGAAGGAAGGAGGAAGGAAGGAGAATGGAAGAAAGGAAGGGAAGGGGAGAGAGGGAGGGAAAAGGAAGGAGAGAAGGAAAGAATGGAAGAGGAAGGAAGGAAAGAAGAGGGAGAATGGACGAAAGAAGGAAGGAAAGAGAGGGAGGGAAAAGGGAGGAGAGAAGGAAAGAATGGAAGAGGAAGGAAGGAAGAGGGAGAATGGAGGGAAGAAGGAAGGGGAGAGAGGGAGGGAAAAGGAAGGAGGGAAGGAAAGAATGGAAGAGGAGGGAAGAGGAGAGAGGGAGGGAAAAGGAAGGAGAGAAGGAAAGAATGGAAGAGGAAGGAAGGAGAGATGAGAATGAAAGAATGGAAAGGAAGGAGAGGAGGGAGGAAGGGGGAGGGAGGGAGAAGGAAAGAATGGAAAGGAAGAAGGAGGAAGGAGGGAGGAAAGAAGGAAGGGAGGAGGGGAGAGAGGAAAGAATGGAAAAAGGAAGGAGAGAAGGAAAGAATGGAAGAGGAAGGAAGGAAGAGGGAGGAAAGGAAAGGGAGAGAGGGAGAATGGAAAGAAGGAAAGAAGGAAGAGGGGAAGAGAGGAGGGAGGGAAAAGGGGGAGGAGAGAAGGAAAGAATGGAAGAGGAAGGAAGGAAGAGGGAGAATGGAGGGAAGAAGGAAGGGGAGAGAGGGAGGGAAAAGGAAGGAGGGAAGGAAAGAATGGAAGAGGAAGGAAGGAAGAGGGAGAATGGACGAAAGAAGGAAGGGGAGAGAGGGAGGGAAAAGGAAGGAGAGACGGAAAGAATGGAAGAGGAAGGAAGGAGGGAGGAAAGAAGGAAGGAGAGAAGGAAAGAATGGAAGAGGAAGGAAGGAGGGAGGAAGAGGGAGAATGCACAAAAGAAGGAAGGGGAGAGAGGGAGGGAAAAGGAAGGAGAGAAGGAAAGAATGGAAGAGGAAGGAAGGAAGAGGGAGAATGGAGGGAAGAAGGAAGGGGAGAGAGGGAGGGAAAAGGGAGGAGAGAAGGAAAGAATGGAAGAGGAAGGAAGAGGGAGAATGGACGAAAGAAGGAAGGGGAGAGAGGGAGGGAAAAGGGAGGAGAGAAGGAAAGAATGGAAGAGGGAGGAAGGAGGGAGGAAAGAAGGAAGGGGAGAGAGGGAGGGAAAAGGAAGGAGAGAAGGAAAGAATGGAAGAGGAAGAAAGGAAGGAAAGAAGAGGGAGAATGGACTAAAGAAGGAAGGGGAGAGAGGGAGGGAAAAGGAAGGAGAGAAGGAAAGAATGGAAGAGGAAGGAAGGAAGAGGGAGAATGGAGAAAAGAAGGGAGAGCCAGATGCAACCAGGAAAAGAGCCACGTCTGGCTCCTGAGCCATAGGTTCCCTGCCCCTGCTGTACAGTGTAGATGCACCCGACAATTCCGATTCTGAACCAAGACCCTCCTGGGCGCAAAGAGGGTTCATGCGCCTCCCCGTGACTGTGCCCTTGCCCCTTTTTATGCTAAAGAGGTCAGAATCCTGCTCATTCTGATGCATTAAGCGAGCGGCTCCCTTAATGAAGGGCTAATGCATCTGTTATCAAAGCGCCCATGAAAGATGCAGGGATGGAAAAGAGGGAGAGAGGAAAGAGAGGGACCGCGCAACGCAAAAGAGCGACTGGGCAGGAATCCAGGTTTAGTCATTTCTCCCCACACAGACACATACACACACACACATATATATATACACACACACACAACCCTCTTTGCAGATAAGGAAGGGGAGGCGCTTGCTTTTGCCATCCGAAGCAGCGCATTGTTCTCCCTGCAAAAGCGGGGAGGGGGAGCCCCACTTCCCCAGCAGATGGCAGGTATAACAAAGCAGCTTGCGGTGGCCAAACCAATTATTTATCTAATTATGATTTACCACTTAACCACATGATCTTTCCGCAGAGTTGTGGGCAATTAAAACCAGGGTGATTATGTGGATTATGTAAATCAGGACGGAGCCGGAGCGAATAAAATTGGAGATTAGACATTCACCCGGGCTTTGGTTGGCACCGGGAATGAAAAGGCCGAGGGAGGGAGGGAGGGAGGGAAGAGAGAAGGAAGGAAAGAAGGAAGGAGAGGTGGAATGAAAGAGCCAAGTAAAGGGGAGGCGAGGGAAAGGAAAAGGAGGGAGGCCGTCCTTCGCAAATTAAGGGGAAGAGGGGGTTCGGGTCAGGCGTCATGGGAGAAAATGGGACTTGTGGAATGAGGGTCTCGAAAAGGATAAAAGGACTCTGAACCAAACTCGAACTCTATCAGATGCAATTTCACATTCAGCAGCATGTTGTAGGACAGCGTTCCACAACCTGGGGATAGGGACCCCTGGGGGTGTCACAAGGGGGTTTCAGAGGCGTCACCAAAGGCCATCAGAAACGTATTTCCAATTCCTTCTAATAAGAAGCAGGGTCTATGATGTCTCACATTGCGTTTTGTCTAAGTCATTGTCACTGTCATTTTAATCAATAAATAAAAAAACTTTTATTAAAAAAGTTGTAACCTTAAGAAAGTGCCTCTGAGTAGATATTATAACCACCCAAGCTCTTGAACTCTGAAACCTCTACACTTAAACCTTTGTTTGAATAAACTTCATAGTTCTTTGATTTTTAAAAAAAGAAGCAGGGTCTATGAATGGGGTTTCATCCCCGATACCAGTGTTTCTCAACCTGGGGGTCGGGATCCCTTGGGGGTTGCAAGGGAGTGTCAGAGGGGTCGCCAAAGGCCATTAGAAGACACAGTATTTTCTGTTCGTCATGGGGGTTCTGTGTGGGAAGTTTGGCCCAATTCTATTGTTGGTGGGGTTCAGAATGCTCTTTGATTGTAGGTGAACTATAAATCCCAGCAACTACAACTCCCTATTTTCCCCAAACTCCACTAGTGTTCACGTTTGGGCATATTGAGTATTCGTGCCAGAGAAGTCACCAAAGGCCATCAGAAGACACATATTTCTGAGTGTCTTAGTAACCCTTTTGGCAGAGAAGGCTGAAGACCTCTCCACCTGTCCTTCTCTTCCTTTTCGATGTTGGTGAACTACAACTTCCAGAATTCAAAAAGAGCCCCTTGACCTCACTAGTATTCAATGTTCGTCATGTAGGTAGTGTGCCAGGTTTGGTGCAGATGCATTGTGGGCTGGGTTCAGAGTGCTCTTTGATTGTAGGTGAACTATAAATCCCAGCAACTACAACTCCCAAACGTCAAGGTCTATTTTCCCCCAAACTCCACCAGCGCTCACATTTTGGCATTTCGGCTATATTGAAGATTCCTGCCAAGTTTGGTCCAAATCCATTCTTGTGTGAGCCCACAGTGCTCCCTGCATGTTGATGAACTACAACTCTCAAACTCAAGGTCAATGCCCACCAAACTCTTCCAGTATTTACTGTTGGTCCTGGGAGTTCTGTGTGCCAAATTTGGTTCAATTCCATCGTTGGTGGAGTTCAGAATGCTCTTTGATTGTAGGTGAACTGTAAATCCCAGCAATGGTCTGCCCACCAAAACTCCCCAAATGGCAAATCGTTGGTGGTGTTCGAATGCTCTTTGATTGAAGGTGAACTATAAACACAAATGTCAAGGTCAATGCCCACCAAACTCTTCCAGTATTTTCAGTAGGTCATGGAGTTCCCATTCTATCAGTATTCAAATGAACTGTAAATCCCAGCAACTACAACTCCCAAATGGCAAAACCACACACACACACACCAAGCCCACCAGTATTCAAATGTGGACCTATCGGGTATCGGTGCCCAATTTATTCCAGTGAATGAAAATACCTTTTTGCATATCAGATATTTGCATGAGGAGTCATAACCGTAGCAAAATTACAGTTCTGAAGGGTCACCACCACATGAGGAACGGTACTGAGGGATCGCTGCATTAGGAAGGTTTAGAGACGCCACGCTAAGGACCCAAAGGTACAGAAGAGCAACAAGGCAAGGCTCAGAAGACGTGGGAAATCCAAGAGAGGGGCTGGGACAGCTCCCAGGTGGGCCCAAAACCCCTTCTCAAGAGGTTAGCCGCAGCTCCTTGAGGACGCAGCGCCGCTTGCCCTTCCTTCTGCACAGCAGCAAGGGTGAGCATGGAGGGCTTTCCCTTGCCCTGCTCGCCTCCCCTTTCCGCCGCTCTTTTCATCCCTCCTTCCTTGGCCTTTTCCTTCTCTGCCAGCTAAAGCCCTGGGCAGGTGACCTGGCTCAGGCTCCATGTGCTTGTGCATGAGATGGAGAGAGAGCGAGAGAGCGCGCACACGAGAAAGAGAACGCATTCTTAACATGTCGCTGTGGGAGAGCGGGCACAGGCTCAGAGACAGGTGGAAGCGAATGGCGCCAAATCTTTCCCGGCAGCTGGCAGCAGCTTCCCTGTCCTCTCTGCCCGACTGAACCCGAGTCAAAGAGGGAGCAATCCGGACGGCGCTGGGCAGAGTTATGGAGGAGAGCGGGACGCATTTGGGAAACGAAAGTCTCGCGGCAGCTGGGGCATTATCGGGTGGCCCTCGAGTGCCAAGGGAGCTCTCCTTCCCGGGCATCCAAAAGGGCAAGCCGCTCGGCTCCATGTGCAAAAGAGGCAGGAAGGCAGAGGGCAGGCGCATGCACAAGCACACAGACCAACAGACGCCTGGGCTCTTGGCCCACAAAGCAGCTGGTTCTGCCTCCGCCCCAGCCAGAGCTGTGCTGAAGGCCAAGAAGGACTGGAGCCAAGTCTGGAGAGGCCGCGACACCAGGCGCATGACTAATGGGACCGGGGAACCAGAGAGACGCGGGAGTAGGACGCGAGGGCAAAAGAGCACGGAGGGGGCACCAGAACGGATTGCCAAGGCCGCTGCCTCTGTGTCAACAGAACAAGGACCCACCGAAACGGAGCCCTCGGAACCATTTTTCATGTTGCAGCTCAAGTGGGTTTCATGCCCAAGCCGAGAATCGAACTCCGATCTCCACGGTCATCATAGTCCAACTCTCAAAGCACAGACTCAAAAAGTTGGAAGAGACCCCATGGGCCATCGAGTCCAACCCCCCGCCATGCAGGAAAAGCAAAATCAAAGCCCCACTTACAGATGGCCTTCCAACCTCTTGTTTAAAAGCCTCCAAGGAGGGGGGTTCCACCACACCTACACCAGGCTTCGCTGCTAGAGAAGTCTAATCCACTCCCTACAACTCTGTAGAAGAGGACTCTTAAGCACCTCACCAAACTACAAACCCTTCCAGGTGTGTTGGACTACAGAATCCACCATCTCAAGCCGTGATGGTCATGGAAGAGTTTGCATAGGTGACTACAGAGCCCATCATCTCAAGCCATGATTGTCATGAGGGATTTTGCATAAGTGACTACAGAGCCCATCATCTCAAGCCATGATGGCGATGGGAGAGCTGGCATAGGTGACTACAGAGCCCATCATCTCAAGCCATGATGGACATGGAAGAGTTTGCATAGGTGACTACAGATCCCATCAACTGAAGCCATGATTGTCATGGAAGAGTTCACATAGGTGACTACAGATCCCATCAACTGAAGCCATGATTGTCATGGAAGAGTTCACATAGGTGACTACAGACCCCATCAACTGAAGCCATGATGGTCATGGAAGAATTTGCATAGGTGACTACAAATCCCATCAACTGAAGCCATGATGGTCATGGAAGAGTTCGCATAGGTGACTACAGATCCCATCAACTGAAGCCATGATGGTCATGGAAGAGTTTGCATAGGTGATTACAGAGCCGATAATCTCAAACCATGGTGGTAATGGGAGAGTTGGCATAGATAATTACAGAGCCCATCATCTCAAGCCATGATGGCGATGGGAGAGCTGGCATAGGTGACTACAGACCCCATCATCCCAAGCCATGATGGCCATGGAAGAGTTTGCATAGGTGACTACAGATCCCATCAACTGAAGCCATGATGGTCATGGAAGAGTTCGCATGGGTGACTACAGAGCCGATAATCTCAAACCATGGTGGTGATGGGAGAGTTGGCATAGATAATTACAGAGCCCATCATCTCAAGCCATGATGGTCATGGAAGAGTTCGCATAGGTGACTACAGATCTCATCAACTGAAGCCATGATGGTCATGGAAGAGTTTGCATAGGTGATTACAGACCCCATCAACTGAAGCCATGATGGTCATGGAAGAGTTCGCATAGGTGACTACAGATCTCATCAACTGAAGCCATGATGGTCATGGAAGAGTTTGCATAGGTGATTACAGACCCCATCAACTGAAGCCATGATGGTCATGGAAGAGTTCGCATAGGTGACTACAGATCCCATCAACTGAAGCCATGATTGTCATGGAAGAGTTCACATAGGTGACTACAGACCCCATCAACTGAAGCCATGATGGTCATGGAAGAATTTGCATAGGTGACTACAAATCCCATCAACTGAAGCCATGATGGTCATGGAAGAGTTTGCATAGGTGACTACAGATCCCATCAACTGAAGCCATGATGGTCATGGAAGAGTTTGCATAGGTGATTACAGAGCCGATAATCTCAAACCATGGTGGTAATGGGAGAGTTGGCATAGATAATTACAGAGCCCATCATCTCAAGCCATGATGGCGATGGGAGAGCTGGCATAGGTGACTACAGACCCCATCATCCCAAGCCATGATGGCCATGGAAGAGTTTGCATAGGTGACTACAGACCCCATCAACTGAAGCCATGATGGTCATGGAAGAGTTCGCATGGGTGACTACAGAGCCGATAATCTCAAACCATGGTGGTGATGGGAGAGTTGGCATAGATAATTACAGAGCCCATCATCTCAAGCCATGATGGTCATGGAAGAGTTCGCATAGGTGACTACAGATCTCATCAACTGAAGCCATGATGGTCATGGAAGAGTTTGCATAGGTGATTACAGACCCCATCAACTGAAGCCATGATGGTCATGGAAGAGTTCGCATGGGTGACTACAGAGCCGATAATCTCAAACCATGGTGGTGATGGGAGAGTTGGCATAGATAATTACAGAGCCCATCATCTCAAGCCATGATGGTCATGGAAGAGTTCGCATAGGTGACTACAGATCTCATCAACTGAAGCCATGATGGTCATGGAAGAGTTTGCATAGGTGATTACAGACCCCATCAACTGAAGCCATGATGGTCATGGAAGAGTTCGCATAGGTGACTACAGATCTCATCAACTGAAGCCATGATGGTCATGGAAGAGTTTGCATAGGTGATTACAGACCCCATCAACTGAAGCCATGATGGTCATGGAAGAGTTCGCATAGGTGACTACAGATCCCATCAACTGAAGCCATGATTGTCATGGAAGAGTTCACATAGGTGACTACAGATCCCATCAACTGAAGCCATGATGGTCATGGAAGAATTTGCATAGGTGACTACAAATCCCATCAACTGAAGCCATGATGGTCATGGAAGAGTTTGCATAGGTGATTACAGAGCCGATAATCTCAAACCATGGTGGTAATGGGAGAGTTGGCATAGATAATTACAGAGCCCATCATCTCAAGCCATGATGGCGATGGGAGAGCTGGCATAGGTGACTACAGACCCCATCATCCCAAGCCATGATGGCCATGGAAGAGTTTGCATAGGTGACTACAGATCCCATCAACTGAAGCCATGATGGTCATGGAAGAGTTCGCATGGGTGACTACAGAGCCGATAATCTCAAACCATGGTGGTGATGGGAGAGTTGGCATAGATAATTACAGAGCCCATCATCTCAAGCCATGATGGCGATGGGAGAGCTGGCATAGGTGACTACAGACCCCATCATCCCAAGCCATGATGGCCATGGAAGAGTTTGCATAGGTGACTACAGATCCCATCAACTGAAGCCATGATGGTCATGGAAGAGTTCGCATGGGTGACTACAGAGCCGATAATCTCAAACCATGGTGGTGATGGGAGAGTTGGCATAGATAATTACAGAGCCCATCATCTCAAGCCATGATGGCGATGGGAGAGCTGGCATAGGTGACTACAGACCCCATCATCTCAAGCCATGGTGGCTATGGAATTGCTGGCATAGGCAACAATTAGTTATACGGACCCAATGTGTCAGCTTTTATCTTTTGTCTACATTGAACATGTCAAGAATGTGCCCAATCCTTGGTCAAAAGCCTCCTTGAAATCAACGGTAATTCAAGTGCAGTCAAACTGCTGTAACTGTGCAGTGTGCACACAGTCCAAGCCCACTTCAACGGTGGAGAGGCAATTGGCTGGACTCAAGGAGTCCAACCGGCCACATTACGCAATCTGACTGTCTTAGGAAAAGCCCAGTTTGAATCCTGGGTGCTTTTCCTCCCTTTTGTGGCAGCGATCATAACAAAGCACTTACATGCGCAGAAGGTGGGGTGTATTATTAATAACGGGCGCCTGGCAGATTATTTTGCCTGCCTGAGTTGATATGAGATTTATGCGCCACACGACACCCGGGGAAATTCAGAAGTATTAATGATAATACTCCCTGTCCTAGCAAAGGTCAGCGGCAATCTCTATCAATCCCGCCGCACTCAGGAGGAGGGCGGGCGGGCGCTCCGAGACGCAAGGAAGGAGCTGCCTGTCAAGCGCCTCACTTGGGAGGGCGGGGTGGTATGTCGGGCGAGAGATACTGTGTATTTGCCCTTAATTAGACTTAGATCCCCCTCCCTGCTCAAAATGGGCATCATAAAGCAATATTTAGAGCAGGGGCGCCCAGGATGGTGATCGCGATCACCCGGGTGATCTTTGGGCCCCTGACCAGGTCAATCTCTGTTGGTCCTCTTCACGCGCCCCTGCACGCTCCAAGCACGCCTGAGACTCCAAGAGGGAGAATGGGCACTTCTGCGCATGCGCGCGGGCAAGCTAAGCACCACGTCATCCAACGCCGCCTTCCTCCTTTGCTCTGTGACGTCTGTGAGTGGCCGGAGAAGGACGGAGAGAGGAGGAATGCAGAAGGGCAAAAAGGGGGTGGCGTGGATGACGCGATGGCATCCATGCCCGCTCCCTCTTTGGCTCTTCCGCTTCCCCCCCCCCCCCTTCTCCAGACTCTTAGAGTCGTCACAGAGCAAAGGAGGAGGGCGGTGTTGGATGACACGGTGCTCAGCTGGCCCGTGCGCATGCGTAAAAGAGCCCATTCTCCCTCTTGGAGTCTCAGGCGCACTTGGAGTGTACAGGCGGCACATCAAGAGGAGCAACGACGGAGAAGGAAAAAAGGACGCTTTGGGAGCCGTTTCCTGTCCAAATTGAAGCACAAAGGTCGGTCTTCTTACTTTCTGCCTAATAATATCTGTGTATATATGCCAGGGAGGAAGAAATGGGTGCCTGTGTGTATTTTAGCATGCCCCATTCTTTATATTTCTGAGAAACAAATGGCTTTGCAGCTACCGGGTCTCTCTGTTTACTTTCTGCCTGATTATATCTGTGGGAAAATGGCAGGGAGGGAGAAATGGGTGCTTGGGTGTATTTTAGCATGTCCATTGTTTATATTTCTGAGAAAGAAAGAAGCCCCGTGCAGATGGAAGGTGTCAGCAGGAGTGGGTGCGCGTGCGCGCCTGCGCATGCCAGGTGATCTTTTAAACTTCCTTCTTCATATGTTGGCTCCCATGCTGAAAAAGTGTGAGCACCCCTGATTTAGAGGGAGGATTTCGAGAAGGCAGGATTGGGCAACTTCTTCTCAAACAGGCCCGGATTAACCCCTTTTGGCGCCCTAGGCCACACTGTGGAATTACGCCCCCAAACCAACCTCTACCACACACCCCCCAACTCCTCCTTATGGCGCCGCACACCCTCCTTCCTTGAGGCAGCGGCCACGGGGGCAGGGCTTCTCTCTGCCTCCTCCTCCTCGCGGCGCCGTGCGCCCTCCTTCCTTGAGGCAGCAGTCCCGGGGGCGGGGCTTCCCTCCGCCTACTCGCGGTGCGCCGTCCTTCCTTGACTCAAGGAAGGAGGGCGTGCCGCGAGGAGGAGGCGGAGGGAAGCACCGCCTCCTCCTCTTCGTGCCCTCCTTCCTTGACTCAAGGAAGGAGGGCGTGTCACGAGGACGAGGTGGAGGGAAGCCCTGCCCCCAGGGCCACCTCTGGGTATGCGCGGCACCCAGGAACATGGCAGAGGAGGCAGAGGCACTCGTACCCTCCTGAGAGAGAGTCATCTCCATGCCGCGCGTTGCGGTTTTGTTTCAACATTTTTATTTTTATTTTTGGTCCGTGTGAACTGCGCCCCCCTTGGCTTGCGCCCCTAGCCCATGGCCTAGGGTGGCCTTATGGGTAATCCAGGCCTGTTCTCAAATGGAGGCCAAGGAAAGACGCCAACCTGTTGGGTCCATGTAACTTGTGAAAGCAGTACCTATCCTCCTTTCGCAAGGCCTGCAAGACTCATCTTTTCCGGCTAGCATTTGACTGCTAAGCTGGAAAACCTTTTAATCTAGTCTAATATGTTGTTTTACCTCTGTTGTGTTATTATTATTATTATTATTATTATTATATGACTGTAAGCCGCTCCGAGCCTCCGGGGAGTGGCAGCGTATAAGTCCAAATAATAAATAAATAATAAATAAATAACTCATTGTTGCCCATCCCATGACCATCATGGCTTGAGATGATGGGTTCTGCAGTCAAAAACACCTGGAGGGTGTCAATGTCAATCAATAAAATCTCTACAGAATTCAGGGCATATGCAGACGACGCCGTACTACTATTAAGAAGTAAGAAAGACCAAAAAACCTGCACTGAATGTTGAAGGAAGTCAACACAAAATTGTCCTTATATCTCTTTTTGGGGGCGCCTCTCTTGCGCTGATCCGTGGCGAGATGACCGTAGAGTAGTATCTTTGGGAGGCGGTGGTCCTCCATCCTAGAGACGTGCCCTGCCCAGCGCAGCTGTGTTCTCAATAGCATGGCCTCAATGCTGGTGATCCCTGCTTGCTCAAGGACAGCGACATTAGTCACATAGTCGGTCCAGTGTATATTTAGGATTGTGCGAAGACGGCGCTGATGAAAGCGTTCGAGGAGTCGTAGGTGTTGGCGATAGGTGACCCATGTTTCTGACCCATAGAGGAGAATAGACAGTACGATAGCTCTGTACACACTGATTTTGGTGCTTTGCCTCAGGTGCTTGTTGCTCCAGACTCTTTTGTGAAGCCTTCTGAATGCACTCTATGCCTTTGATAATCTGTGATCTATCTCTTTGTCAATCTTGGCGTCTGAAGAGATGATGCTTCCCAGGGAGGTGAACTGCTGAACAGACTTAAGCACAGATGTGCCTATGCTGACGTGGGGATGATGGTGTTCTTCCTGTGGTGCGGGCTGGTAGAGGACTTCCGTTTTCTTCAGGCTGACTTCCAGCCCACACCCCTGATATTCATTGGCAGTCTTGCATCCAAGTCATAAACGTTGAATGCAAAATAGAGGCATCTTTCCAGTTTGTTCCATGAAGTAGGTAATGTTTTGCTCTTGAACCTTTGGAAACTGATCTCTCAGAAGCAGAAAGGACTGACTGACCATGAGGTTAATCCTATTGATAGGTACTGCTAGCCAACCTGAGGGGTAAGGTGGGCCCGTGAGAATAAGGAGCCTATGCTTAACCCTCCAGGCAAGCCCATTGAAGCCAATGGACCTGAAAAAAGCAAGGTTTGAGATGAGAGTTAGACACCCAGCTTCAAACCCAAAGGCCCCCCGTTTTCGCTTCCCATCGCGGCGCAGACCCTGGTCTCGCACCGAACAGCACATGCTCACACGCAGCCGATCCATCCCGGCATAATGTATTTTATGAACACGCAGATGGTGTGGTATAGGCCAGCGGGAAGGTTTTACCTAGGGATAAGAAATTAACGCTGGCAAATAGCAAATTTATTGCATGTATTTTCATTTTCCTAATACTCGCACCATCTGCTAACAATTGCTGCCCTGCATCGCAGGGAGGTAGTTTTGTGTATTTATACCGGGCACGTGCGCAAGCATGTGTTGGTGGGCGGGTGTGTGCGCGAGCGCCCGCACATGGAGACACACACACACACGTTCGCAGGAAAAGATGCTACCGAGATCTTTCGACCGCTATCGACTCAAGACCTCGCGGATCGATACAAGCATTTGATTTATCTGCATAGAAAGCTGCCTTACAAGACTGTGCGCAAATCCTGGAAGCGTCCGGGAGGCACATTCGTTCCCATGGGACCTCGGAGAGCGGCACCAAAAGAGCACAATTGTGTTGCCCTCATCTGCCAAAATTCCACAAGTCAAAACCAGAACTTCTTGGACTAAATAAACACTGGACGTGGACAGAGACAAGATATATCTAGCAGAAGGGTTTTGGGGTAATGTGGGGAGAACAACCCAACAGGTAGTTAAAGTGCATCTGAGGACGTGATAGCAAGGGATAACACACAAACATACGTGGGACTGCAGCAGTTTGCTTTTGCCTGAGCCAACTGGGATGAGTAAACTGAATGCAAACTACTCCAGTACTTTAGATATAAGCTGAGGACAAAGAGAGAAGACAGAACGTATTAAAAGTAATTGGGATAATGGGACGACTGAGGACAAAACTAACAAAAATGGGAACGGCTGGATGGTACAAAAGCTTTAAGACTGGTCGGTCATACAGTACATCGTTGCCTTGAGGCCGTCACTGGATGGCTGCGAGCCAGTAGGTTGAAGGTGAATCCAGCAAAGACGGAGATCCTGTGGCTGGGTCCTCCGGGCTGTAGGGATGTTCAGCTTCCAACCCTGGATGGCGTGACATTATGTCCGTCGCCCTCTGTTAAGAGCTTAGGAGTAACCTTGGACCCCCTGTTATCGATGGAGGCCCACGTCTCCAGCGTCAGCAGGGTAGCATTTTTCCATCTAAGAACATAAGAACATAAGAAGAGCCATGCTGAATCGGACCTCAGCCCATCTAGTCCAGCATTCTGTATCACACAGTGGCCCACCAGTTGTACACGGGGATCTCGAGCAGAAGGGAGGGCAAAACCCTGACCTGCTCCCTGCATCCCTTACACGTAGTAGTTACACGCAAGTGACAGGTTTAAAAGCATTTTTTCAAGTTCAGCTTCCAATCCGAGTGAGCCAGCAAGCTGAGGCTAGGTAGCTGGCCCCCTATTTGTCCCGGTGGGACTTAGCCACAGTGATCCAAGCCACGGTCATCTCGAGGCTGGACTACTGTAATGCTCTTTACATTGGCCTTCCTCTGTCGGTAATCTGGAGACTCAAGCTGGTGCAGAACGCTGCAGCGCGACTCCTGGCGGGGGTCCCAATTGGCCACCACATCACGCCAATCCTGCGCGAACTGCACTGGCTCCCAATTGAATGCCGGATTGCCTTCAAAGGGTTAGTCCTGACTTTTAAGGCCTTACATGGTCTGGGGCCAGTGTACCTTGGGACCGCCTTGTCCCATATCATCCCACCAGATCACTGCGCTCCGAAGAGCTAAACCTCCTGGTCATCCCAAATGTGAGGACCTACCATCTGTCCGCAACCCGCCGCCGGGCTTTCTCTGTTGCAGCCCCAACCCTGTGGAACGCACTGCCCGCCGGCATCCGTGCCACCCAGGGCCTCCTCCCGTTCAGGAGAGCAGTTAAGACATTGCTGTTCCAACAAGCCTTCGGAGTTAGCTAAACTGTAGCTCACACTGCCTAGCTGTCAGCCCACTGCGACTCCATTTGTTATTTCAACTGTTCTAATTGTAATTCCATCTTAGTGGTATTACTGTGGTTTATGAGTTATCTGACAATTGTATTTTACGAACTGTTGTAATCGTTGGGGGAGACAGACAAATGCGAAATAATAAAATGAATAAATAAATAAAATAATACATGCATAGTATGTGTGTGTATGCATATATTATACACACATACATACAGAGTAGAGTCTCTCTTATCCAACATCAACGGGATGGCAGAACGTTGGATAAGCGAAAATGTTGGATAATATTATTATTATATTTATTATATTAATTAATTAATATATTTATTATATTTATTATTATTATTTCAAATTTATAGGCCGCCACTCCCCGGAGGCTATAGCAACAGGAGGCGGAGCCTAACACTGGCTTTAGAATGTCCAGGCTTAAAATTCTTCAGTTAGTCAGGAGCAGTGAGACTAGCTGGCGGCAGTTTTAGGAAGCTGCTGTTGTCTGTTCTGAGGAGAACAGATAAGTCTGTGTTGCAATACTGCAGAAAGGCAGTTAGGTTTAGGAAGCCTATAGGGACCGCTGTTTGTAGGTTAGGCTGGAAAGCTAACCTAGAAGATAGATAAAAGCCTATTGGGGCAGAATGTCTATAATGTTATTGAGTCAGTGTTTGAAGAGTTACAGTCAAACATTGTGTTTAGAAACCTGGTAACTGTAAGACCTGTGCCTCTAAGGAGATATTGTAACCACCTAAGCTCTGTGAACTTTGAAACCTCCACGCTTGGAACCTTGTTAACCAATAAACAGTTAAAGTTCTTGATTCATAAATCTCTCTCTGTTAACTCTTTTTGGTGCAAGCTTTAGAAACATCGGGTGGTCACATAACTTGGTGGCAGCGATTGGTAAGTGAGTAATTGGTCAAGAATTACTCACTGGTGACAAAGGTTATAAAGTAAGGAGGCTTCCCATAAATAGGTGGGATAGCCAGCCCTGCCACAGTTCTACACAGTCAGATTGAAGAAAAAGATCTTCACATAAACTGGTGGCAAAAGATTCCTCACATAAATTGGTGGCAACGACCCTGTCACAGTTTTGAGTTCGAATCATTACACAAATTTTATTTATGACGCTAGCTGTAAGCCGCGTCGTTACACTCACCCCCTTTTCTCCATTTCTAGCTTTGCAACCTATAGCAAAAGCGCTTCCAAATTCTGCTGACCCCTCTGGACTTCTCCATCTCTCGCCTGATGCAAACCAGAAAGGAAACGCTACTTTCCATCTGCGGCTGTTTTGAGGACTTCTCAAACCTAATTAACATTACGATTTCTTTCACCAATGCGTTGCCAGGCTAATTTAGGGCAACGTCGGAGTGCGGCCGGGTCTTGGGGGAGAAAGCCATTTAATTGATGAAAGGCTGCCATTTTAAATTTCACCCGAGGGCGCCCCGGCTCCTGGCCTTGGGCTTGATGGTTTCCTTTCCCTCGATTTCCTCTTGAGTTTTGGTTTGCTCGTTGATGCAAAAGCAAAGAGTGAGCGGAGGCTCTGCGGGAAAGACCCTCCGTGCGAAAAGGCTCCCAGATTGATTCCCAAGCAGGCCCGGATTAACCCCTTTTGGCGCCCTAGGCCACACTTTGAAATTATGCCCCAAACCAACCTCTACCGGACCCCCCCCCCCACATTCCTTCTTTCCACTGCCCGTGCTTTGCCCCCCAAAAGGAAAAAGGAGCAAGGAAATTCCAACTCTGCTTCTCTTTCTTTTCCCCACTAGGCGCTGAACCCTTCTTCCCGTGCTCACGTGACCTTTCGGCATGAAGGTTGCTGCAGGGCGGCAACTGCGCTGGGATTCAAGCCGCCTCGGCCTCCTCCGCCATGTTCCTGGGTGCCGCGCATGCCTGCCAGCAGCCCCGGGGGTGGGGCTTCCCTCCCACTCCTTGCGCCCTCTTTCCTTGAGTCAAGGAAGGAATGCGCGAGGAGGAGGAAGTGGAGGGAAGCTCCGCCCCCAAGGCCGCTGCCGGGCATGCGCAGCACCCCTTGTCAAGGAAGGAGTGCCTCTGCCTCCACTGCCATGTTCCTGGGTGCCGCACATGCCCGGCAGCGGCCCCAGGGGTGGGGCTTCCCTCCGCCTCCCCCTCCTTGCGCCCCCCTTCCTTGAGTCAAGGAAGGAGGGCGCGAGGAGGAGGAAGTAGAGTGAAGCTCCGCCCCCGAGGCCGCTGCAAGGCATGCGCAGCACCCCTTGTCAAGGAAGGAGTGCCTCTGCCTCCTCCGCCATGTTCCTGGGTGCCGCACATGCCCGGCAGCGCCCGGGGCTTCCCTTCGCCTCCTCCTCCGTGCCCTCCTTCCTTGAGTCAAGGAAGGAGGGCGGAAGGAGGAAGGAGAGTGAAGCTCCGCCCCGAGGCCGCTGCAAGGCATGCGAGCACCCTTGTCAAGGAAGGAGTGCCTCTGCCTCCTCCGCCATGTTCCTGGGTGCCGCACATGCCCGGCAGCGGCCCCGGGGGCTTCCCTTCGCCTCCTCCTCCTCGTGCCCTCCTTCCTTGAGTCAAGGAAGGAGGGTGCGAGGAGGAGGAAGAGCGAAGCTGCGCCCCCGAGGCCGCTGCAAGGCATGCGCAGCACCCCTTGTCAAGGAAGGAGTGCCTCTGCCTCCTCCGTCATGTTCCTGGGTGCCGCACATGCCCGGCAGCGGCCCCGGGGGTGGGGCTTCCCTCCGCCTCCTACGCCTTGCGCCCTCCTTCCTTGAGTCAAGGAAGGAGGGCGCGAGGAGGAGGAAGTAGAGTGAAGCTCCGCCCCCGAGGCCGCTGCAAGGCATGCGCAGCACCCCTTGTCAAGGAAGGAGTGCCTCTGCCTCCTCTGCCATGTTCCTGGGTGCCGCGCATGCCCGGCAGCGGCCCCGGGGGCTTCCCTCCTCCTCCTCCTCGTGCCCTCCTTCCTTGACAAGGGGGTGGGGGCGATGGCGGGGGGGCGCCATTCCCTCCCCCCCCCCTCGCAGCGCTCTCCCCCACCCTCCCCCGAGAGAGAGAGAGAGAGAGAGAGAGAGAGAGTCATCTCCATGCAGCGCATTGCGGTTTTGTTTCAACATTTTTTTTTTGGTCCGTGAACTGTGCCCCCCCCTCGGCTTGCGCCCCTAGGCCATGGCCTAGGGTGGCCTTCTGGGTAATCTGGGCCTGTTCCCAAGCCTTTCCAGGGTGCATCTACACCGTCAAATTAATGCAGTTTGACACTACTTTAACCCATGCAATGGGATCCTTGGGTTTGTAGTTTGCACTCTTTGGCGGAGAAGCCTAAAGACCTTGCAAATCTACAACTCTCATGCTTCCGTTGAAACACAGAGGTTGAAGTGGTGTCAAAAGCTCCATTCATTCGACAGTGTAGATAGATACATATGCGCACCCTCCTTCCTCTCTCTCTTCCTCCCGTCCCTCTTCCTCCCTGCCTCTCCTCCTTCTCTCCACAACAAAAGCATCCCGTGTTCCAAAATGCAGTGGAAGGAGAAGCTGGTGTCTGGAGCGTCCGTCTGGCCGCCTGGCGGACTAGCAGCCGGGAAACGGCACCCGCCAATGCAAGCAATGGCTCCAGCATTTATCTCTGTTGGAAGCAAAGGGGAGGGGGCTCAGGGAGGGCCAGGTTCCCCCCACCAATCCAAAAGAGCTTTAGGTGACCAAGAATCGGCCCAAATCCTCATTGGTGACTGGGAGGGAGGCCACTTCGGAGCTTGAACCTGGCTCCCCAAAGCAGCTGCGCCTCTTGGCGAAGGGCAAGGCCAAAAGCGGCAGCTGGTGGGCATGGAGCGCATGGAGCGCATGGAGGAGGAAGAGGAGGAGGAGGATGACTCATCAGGACAGCCATTGGTCCAGATGAGCCATTGAGCTTACTTAAGAGGACAAGTAAGCTCAGGTTCTTGATGATGATGAAACCAGCCATGTTGAGGTGCGCAACTATGCACTGAAAACATGATAGGGAAAATTGCAGATTGGCTATGAATGGACAATCCAGTTCTCCATGGTGGCGGGAAAGATCATGTGGATATGGCTTGGAAAGCAGCGGTAATTCATGCTCAACTTAAAGTCTTGCTGCAATACAACTCCAGCACTCTCCACATGTTCAGTGGCATGTTTAACACATGTTCTGCATTACTACAGCACTCTCCACATGTTCTGTGACATGTTTAACTCTGCCTTGCTGCAATTACTCCAGCACTCTCCACATGTTCTATGACATGTTTAACACATGTTCTGCAATTACTCCAGCACTCTCCACATGTTCTGTGACATGTTTAACTCTGCCTTGCTGCAATTACTCCAGCACTCTCCACATGTTCTGTGACATGTTTAACACATGTTCTGCATTACTCCAGCACTCTCCACATGTTCTGTGACATGTTTAACTCTGCCTTGCTGCAATTACTCCAGCACTCTCCACATGTTCTGTGACATGTTTAACACATGTTCTGCAATTACTCCAGCACTCTCCACATGTTCAGTGACATGTTTAACACATGCACTCTCCACATGTTCTGTGATTACTCCAGCACTCTCCACATGTTCTATGGCATGTTTAACACATGTTCTGCATTACTCCAGCACTCTCTACATGTTCTGTGGCATGTTTAACTCTGCCTTGCTGCAATTACTCCAGCACTCTCTACATGTTCTATGACATGTTTAACACATTTTCTGCAATTACTCCAGCACTCTCCACATGTTCTGTGACATGTTTAACACATGTTCTGCAATTACTCCAGCACTCTCCACATGTTCAGTGACATGTTTAACACATGTTCTGCAATTACTCCAGCACTCTCTACATGTTCTGTGGCATGTTTAACTCTGCCTTGCTGCAATTACTCCAGCACTCTCTACATGTTCTATGACATGTTTAACACATGTTCTGCAATTACTCCAGCACTCTCCACATGTTATGTGACATGTTTAACTCTGCCTTGCTGCAATTACTCCAGCACTCTCCACATGCTCTGTGACATGTTTAACACATGTTCTGCAATTACTCCAGCACTCTCCACATGTTCAGTGGCATGTTTAACACATGTTCTGCAATTACTCCAGCACTCTCCACATGTTCTATGACATGTTTAACACATGTTCTGCAATTACTCCAGCACTCTCCACATGTTCTATGGCATGTTTAACACATGTTCTACATTACTCCAGCACTCTCCACATGTTCTGTGACATATTTAACTCCGCCTTGCTGCAATTACTCCAGCACTCTCCACATGTTCTATGGCATGTTTAACACATGTTCTGCAATTACTCAAGCACTCTCCACATGTTCTGTGACATGTTTAACTCTGCCTTGCTGCAATTACTCCAGCACTCTCCACATGTTCTATGGCATGTTTAACACATGTTCTGCATTACTCCAGCACTCTCCACATGTTCTGTGACATGTTTAACTCTGCCTTGCTGCAATTACTCCAGCACTCTCCACATGTTCTGTGACATGTTTAACACATGTTCTGCAATTTACTCCAGCACTCTCCATATGTTCAGTGACATGTTTAACGCATGTTCTGTGATTACTCCAGCACTCTCCACATGTTCTATGGCATGTTTAACACATGTTCTGCATTACTCCAGCACTCTCTACATGTTCTGTGGCATGTTTAACTCTGCCTTGCTGCAATTACTCCAGCACTCTCTACATGTTCTATGACATGTTTAACACATTTTCTGCAATTACTCCAGCACTCTCCACATGTTCTGTGACATGTTTAACACATGTTCTGCAATTACTCCAGCACTCTCCACATGTTCAGTGACATGTTTAACGCATGTTCTGCAATTACTCCAGCACTCTCTACATGTTCTGTGGCATGTTTAACTCTGCCTTGCTGCAATTACTCCAGCACTCTCTACATGTTCTATGACATGTTTAACACATGTTCTGCAATTACTCCAGCACTCTACATGTTATGTGACGTATTTAACTCTGCCTTGCTGCAATTACTCCAGCACACTCCACATGTTCTGTGACATGTTTAACACATGTTCTGCAATTACTCCAGCACTCTCCACATGTTCAGTGACATGTTTAATGCATGTTCTGCAATTACTCCAGCACTCTCCACATGTTCTATGACATGTTTAACACATGTTCTGCAATTACTCCAGCACTCTCCACATGTTCTATGGCATGTTTAACACATGTTCTGCATTACTCCAGCACTCTCTACATGTTCTGTGACATATTTAACTCCGCCTTGCTGCAATTACTCCAGCACTCTCCACATGTTCTGTGACATGTTTAACACATGTTCTGCAAGTACTCCAGCACCTGGTTGAGTTAGGAATTGTGCGAGTTGTAGTCCAAAACACATGGAGGGCCAAAGTTGGCCCATGCCTGCTCTAGATGCATTTCAAATCATACCAACGTCAACCGGACGCCGTCTCAGCCACACACATCTTCCCTGCACAATCCCCAAACGGAACCGGTCAGTCTAGAGAAGCCAGCCAAGAAAACAAGCTGGGAGGCAAATCAGGCACCGACACACACACACACACACACACACACACACAGAAAGAAGACCATTTCTGGTTTCCACGTAGTGCAATTTGGAGCCGACCTTTCCCCGTCGCCAGGGTAACGCTCGCCGGGGCCAAGAGCCGGTTTATTGATGGGCAGGTTGGTGATCTGGGCAGCCGACGCAAGGCCAAGCAGGATGGTAAGCGCTTGGCACGCCGTCCGCCGCTTGGAAGGCGGCTCTGCTGATTACAAGCTGAGCTGGCACGGCTCATTGGCTGGACCGAGGCGGCTCCAACACATTTGTTATCGGCGGCGGACACTCCGACTCTCTCTTGACAAACAGCAGGTGGGTCGGGTGGCTGCGTCGAGGGGCTGTCCGGTAGCAAGCATCCCCCTCCCGCGCGGCCTTTGGAAGGCCCTTGTAGGCATAAGAAACCACTGCCATTTTTGTTCCTAAGTGAAATAGAGGACAGGCTTGCAAAATCCTTGCCGCGTGAAATGGCATCCGGGAGGAAACGAATGGGGCGGCGAGAGATCATAGGCTTGGAAGATACAATCCACCACCATCAATGATGATGATGATTTATTTCTATCCCGCTTCCCCCCCCCCCAACCCCCCCCAGATCAGGACTCAAAGTGGCACACACCACGTAGAAAGCCAAAACATAATATTCAATAAAAAACAGCAGCATCATAGACATAATCCTATCTATAAAAATAGAAAGATCCCACATAAACGCAACTGACGTAGAAACATAGAAACATGGTTAAACACTCAAAAGATTCAAAATAGATTCAAAACCCCACCAAATATCTGGTCATTTAGATATTATTATTATTATTATTATTATTGACTGAAGGAAGGTGGTCGCGAGGAGGAGGAAGAGGTGGAGAGAAGCCCTGTCCCCGTGGCCGCGCATGCCCAGCAGTGGCCCCGGGGGCGGGGCTTCCAAAGTGTGGGCTAGTCCACTGTTTCCCAACCAGTGTGCCGTGAGCGATCATCAGGTGTGCCGTGGGAAATTGGAACCTCCAATACCCTTTCTTCCCCTCCTGCCGAACACTCGGGCTCCCTTCTTCCCAGCCTTGCTCTGCTCGCTTTGGGCGAGTCTGCGCAGTAGCGCCCGCACGGGTCACGTTTCCCTCCCCCTCTTGAACACGCTCACGCTGCCCCCTCGGATCAAAATGGCGGCAGAAGCCGAAGTGGAGAAGAAAAAGTAACTGTTGGGCAGGAGGGGAAGAAAGGGCACGAAGGGGGAGGAAGAGGTCTCTGTTGAAAGCTGGCATGGGCAAACTTGGACCTTCCAGGTGTTTTGGACTCCAACTCCCACCATTCCTAGCAGCCTCAGGCCCTTTTCCTTTCCCCCCCTCAGCCACTTAAGCAGGAAAGGGCCTCAGGAATGGTGGGAGTTGGAGTCCAAAGCACCCAGAGGGGCGATGTTTCCCCATGCCTGTTTGAGGGACCTTAAAGTGGTGAGCCTCCTTCCAACATTGTGATTCTGGATAGAAAACAAACAACAACACAACACAACATTGTTGTGCTCTCTAGGTGTAGGTGAACTACAACTTCCAAACTCAAGGTCAATTCCCAAGCAAACCCTTTCAGTACTTTCTGTTAGTAATGGGAGTTCAATAGGACAAGTTTGGTTCAATTCCATTGTTGCAAGAGTTCAGGATGCTCTTTGATTGTGTGTTAACTATAAATCCCAGAAACTGTAACTCCTGAATGTCAAGGTCTATTTTCCCCAAACTCCATCTGTGTTCACATTTGGGCATATTGAGTATTCATGCCAAGTTTGGTCCTGATCCAACATTGTTTGAGTCCACAGTGCTCTCTGGATATAGGTGAACTACAACTCCAAAACCCAAGGTCAATGCCCACCAAACTCTTATAGCATTTTCTCTTGGTTATGGGAGTTCTGTGTGGGAAGTTTGTGTCTTTCTTCCATTCCTGCCAGGATATCTATGTTGTGTTCATTGAAACAGGCCCAGGTTTCACACTGAGTGTATAAATACATTTTAAAACATATTAACTGTATGTATGACTGTGTTAGAGTGTCATTTTGTGTCATTTTGGTTGGTGGTGTGCCCCAGGATTTTGCCAATGTAAAAAGTGTGCCGCGGCTCAAAAGAGATTGGGAAACACTGGGCTAGGGCACCAAAAGGAGTTAATCCGGGGCTGCATATCTGCAGAGTCCAACGCCGTAACCACAACACCATGCGCTTTCCATAGCACTGAACTGCATTCATTCTATGGTACGGATGCACCCCAGGCCTCCCTTATCACGAGACTCGCTTTGTATCTGCTTGAAATGGAACCAAGCTGCTTTCTGAACAAAAGCAGAGCGGCCTATGGATCAGACGCAAGTGAACAAGATGGATTGACGTCCCAAGGTTTTGTCCCTGAGCTTTGAGCACACTAACAAGGTGCACAAGTCAAGGACAGAAACCAAAGGTAGTCCTCAGGCAGCAGAAAGGAGCAGGTGGCACACGTGAAACGCCTGAAAGAGATGTGGGTGCGTTAACACCAAGTGCGCAGCTCCCCACCTTTATTTCAAAGCAGACGCTTAAATCTCCCGTCAACCTCACCGGGAAGAGACAGGTAGCGCATCCATTATTGATGACTCCGTCGCTGGAAAGTGTAAATTACGGAAACACACGCATGGAATAATTAGGACGTTGGAGGGAAGGGCTGGGTTACACTTGGCGTTGGTTTTCATGTTTACAGCTGGGGAAAAGCAGCAAGGCCACCAGCGGCACATGCATGCGCCTTGCATATCAAGGTGCCCCATTGGCGCATGGCTGAGGCCAGCAAGGCCGAACCTTCTGGGGCAGGAAACCATATCCCTGCGCCTTTGAAATAATTCCAAACTTAAAGAGTTGGGCCATGCAGGTCAATCTCCTGCCATGCAACCCAACCCAACACAAGCATCGTGCAATGCTTCATAGGCTCCCACACTGCATTCACTGGACCAAATTTGGCACAAATACCCAATACGCCCAAATTTGAATACTGGTGGAGTTGGTGGTGGGGATTGATTTTGTCATTTGGGAGTTGTAGTTGCTGGGATTTATAGTTCACCTACAATCAAAGAGCATTCTGTACTTCACCAATGATTGAACCAATCTTGGCACGCAAGACTCTCATGACCAACAGAAAATACTGGAAGGGTTTGGTGCATACTGACCTTAAGTTTGGGAGCTGTAGTTCACCTACATCCAGAGAGCACTGTGGACTCAAACAATGATGGATCTGAACCAAATTTGGCACAAATGCTCAATATGCCCAAATGTGAACACTGGTGGAGTTTGGGGGAAATATACATTGACATTTGGGAGTTGTAGTTGCTGGGATGTATAGTTCACCTACAATCAAAGAGCATTCTGAACTCCAATGATGGAATTGAATCAAACTTGGCACACAAAACTCCCATGACGAAGAGAAAGTACTGAAAGGGTTTGGTGGGCATTGACCTAAAGTTTGGGAGCTGTAGTTCACCTACATCCAGAGAGCACTGTGGACTCAAACAATGATGGATCTGAACCAAATTTGGCACAAATGCTCAGTATGCACAAATGTGAACACTGGTGGAGTTTGCGGGAAATAGACATTGGCATTTGGGAGTTGTAGTTGGTGGGATTTATAGTTCACCTACAACCAAAGAGCATTGGTGATAGAATTGGGCCAAACTTCCCACACAGAATCCCAATGACCAATAGAAAATACTGTGTTTTCTGATGGTCTTTGGCGACCTCTCTGACACCCCCCTCACGAACCCTCAGGGGTCCCGACCCCCAGGTTGAGAAACGCTGACCTAGGAGCATATATAAAAGATGCAATCCAGACAAAGTAGAAAGTCTCAATGGACCCATAGAGACATAATTCCAAGGTTTTAGCACCACAGGCTGCATTTCATCAGCCAGCCTCCCAGGTTGAGAAACCTTGGTGTAAAAAACTGATTCTCAAAGTGGGCGGTACCACCCCCTGGTGGGCGGTGAGGCGATCCAAGGGGGCGGTGGGAGATGCAGGGGAAATTGGGGGGTGGTGAACCCCTTTAAGGGGGCGGTGAACAATGGGCCATTTAGGAGGGCTCACGCGGCCCTCTTCTTTGGCCCCGCCCCCTTCGCTTTGACCCTCACACGAAGTGCAGTGCGAAGGCTGCAGTGCAAAGGCCTCAGTGTCCTTCGGCGGAGCCTCCCCGCCACCACAGAAGACAGTGAGGCCTTCCCCGGTGGAGGCAATTCATTCCAAACCCCTCCAGTATTTTCGGTTGTCAATGGGAGTTCTGTGTGCCAAGTTTGGCTCAATTCCATTGTTGGTGGAATTCAAAATGCTCTTTGATTGTAGGTGAACTATAAGTCCCAGCAACCACAACTCCCAAATGAAAAGGCCTATTTTCTCAAAACTCCACCGTGTTCAAATTTGGGCATAATGAATATTCGTGCCAAGTTTGGTCCAGATCCATAGTAGTTTGGGTTCTCTCTGGATTTAGGTGAACAACATCTCCCCTGAATCACTGCCAATTCCTCCCAAACCCCTCCAGTATTTTCTGTTGGTCTCATGGGTTCTGTGTGCCAAGTTTGGTCCAGGTCTGTCATTCATGGGGTCTTGGCTGTGGAAGTCAGAGCTGAATTGGTCGAAGGTACTGCAAATCCCATCATCCGTTGTCCATATTCCCGCAAAGATATTGTTTTTGTGATTAATCACTACGCTTTAATTAGGTTCAATCTGTAACAATGAAAATACACCCTGCATATTAGATATTTGCATTAGAATTCGTCAGAGTAGCAAAATCATTTATGAAGTAGCAACGAAAATATGGTTGGGGGTCACCACAACACGAGGAACCTTATTTAGGGGTCACGGCATTGGAAAGCTTGAGAACCACGGCATTCATACATATATCTTTCTGTTTAATTGCTATTAATTAAAAAATAATAATTTCTAGGGGGGCGGTGAGTAATTTCCCCCCAAAATTTTGGAAACCACTGTGGTGGACTAATCTTGTTGTGTATCAAATAATAATAATAATAGTAATACCGTGTTTCCCCGAAAGTAAGACAGCGTCTTACTTTCTTTTCCCCCCGAAAAGTCCCCCTACGGCTTACTTTCGGGGTACGTCTTATATAAACTAAGATGTACCCCGTCGCCACGCCCACGCCGCCGCCGCCACGCCGCCGCAACCGGCCCCATCGGCCGCGATACACCTCAGCGGCACACCTTTCCGCCAGGCCTCCAAGGAAGGGAGGGGAAAGGAGCCAGGGGTGTGGTGAAGCGGCGGCGCGTCACTCTGACGCGGCGCTGCTTCGCCACGCCTCTGGCTCCTTTCCCCCCCTTCCTTGACGAAAGAGGGAGGGGAAAGGAGCCAGGGGCGTGGCGGGCGGCGGCACGTCACTCTGACGCGGCGCTGATTCGCCACGCCTCTGGCTCTCTTCCCCCTCCCTTCCTTGGAGGCCTGGCGGAAAGGTGTGTGGAGGTGTGCCGCGCCGATGGGCCGGTTGCGGCGGTGGCGGCGCGATGAGCGATGAGGTACAGCTTACTTTCGGTACGGCTTATATTAGCCGACCCCCCTGACACCCCCGATACGTCTTACAATCGGGGGTGTCTTACTTTCGGGGAAACACAGTAGTAATAGCAATAGTAATAATAGCAACCCAGGGACCATCCAGTCCAACCCCCTTCTGCCATGCATGAAAGCACAGTCAAAGCACCCCCGACAGATGTCCATCCATGTCTCTGAAAGTTCTTCTAGAAAGGAGCATGCGGCAGGCAGTTCCCCGTATCTACAGTCAGCTTAATAAGAAATGCATAAGAAGTGGTATTCAAACGGGCATCCACACTGGAATGGATAGAGTTTGATATCACTTGAACTTCCAAAGCTCCACACTATTGAAATATCCTGGGATTTGTAGTGTGGTGAAGCATCAACACTCTTTGGAAGTGAAGACTAAAGACCTTGTGACGCTACAACTCCCAGGATTCCATAGCACTGTAAAAGCGTGTCAAACCGCATTGGTTTTGCAGTGTAGGCGCACCCCAAGATCCACTCCCGGAGACTCCCGTTGCCAAAATTAAAGGGCCAGGAGCCCCAAAGCAGACAACCTCTTCGCTTCCCCTCAAGCGAAGAATTAATAAGATTAATTATATTCGGCCAGCGATCCCACGTACTTGTGCCAAGGAAGGAGAAAAAAAATCCACCGCATGGAGTGTCATTTCCTCCCTTTCGCCTACAGTAATCCTCAGCCTTTAGAGCAAATTATTAAAATTCACTTATATTTAATCTGCCTTCTGGAATTAATTGAATTTTTACGCTCGGCAAATGTCACTATTTGCACTGGCTCCACGCGGCTAAATGACAAACTGGCCGAGAGACCAAACCGCAGAGAAAAAAGGAGAGAGATGGGCAAAGCATGGCAGAGGAGGAGGAAGGGCGGCAGAGCCACAGGCCTCAGGCACACCACTTGGGACTACAACTCCCAGAATCCTCTGGCACACCTCTGAACATGGTATGTCGAACTTGGGAATGGCAGCCACAACGTAACATGTGCTTTGCTCGTGCCTCCAAGTCAATCCATAGGGATCCAATGGATGAGAGACCTCCTTCTTCAGTCAGCCTGAAGAAAAGGGAAGTCCTCTACCAGCCCGCACCACAGGAAGAACACCATCATCCCCACGTCAGCATAGGCACATCTGTGCTTAAGTCCGTTCAGCAGTTCACCTCCCTGGGAAGCATCATCTCTTCAGACGCCAAGATTGACAAAAGATAGGTCACAGATTAGCAAAGGCATAGAGTGCATTCGGAAGGCTTCACAAAAGAGTCTGGAGCAACAAGCACTTGAGGCAAAGCACCAAAATCAGTGTGTACAGAGATATTCTCCTCTATGGCTCTGAAACATGGGTCACCTATCGCCAACACCTACGACTCCTCGAACGCTTTCAGCAGCGCTGTCTTCGCACAATCCTAAATATACACTGAACCGACTATGTGACGAATGTTGCTGTCCTTGAGCAAGCAGGGATCACCAGCGTTGAGGCCACGCTATTGAGAACACAGCTGCGCTGGGCAGGGCACCTCTCTAGGATGGAGGACCACCGCCTCCCAAAGATACTACTCTATGGTGAACTCGCCAGTGGTCAGTGCAAGAGAGGCGCCCCCAAAAAGAGATATAAGGACTCCCTGAAACAACATCTCAGGCTCGGCTGGATTGATCACCAACAATGGTCCACCCTGGCCTCACATCGGGAGGCATGGAGACGCACTATCCACAATGCTGCGGCCTCTTTCGAGAAGACACGCCGAGTGGGTCTTCAAGACAAACGACAACGCAGAAAGAACCGCAACTTGGAAACGACATCACCCAAGGAGACTTTCTGCTGTGCTTTCTGCAACCGACCTTGCCTATCTCAGATTGGCCTTTTTTAGTCATTAACACGCTTGTAAAAAGAGTGGGATAAGTCCTTCCTAAGAATCTTTGCGAAGTAATGCCGAGAGAGAGAGAGAGAGAGAGAGAGAGAGAGAGAGAGAGAGAGAGACTGTTTTCAAAATGCTAGGTGAGCAGAAGTTGGGCTGTGAGTTGGGAGCTGACCACAACCCGGGCTGGAACTGTCAACCTTTCAATCGGCAAGATTTTCTGCAACTGGTGGTTTAACCCAATGTGCTAAAGCCTGGCCTTCTATACATAATAGAGCAGTGGTTCCCAACCTGTGGGTCCCCAGATGTTTTGGCCTTCAACTCCCAGACATCCTAACAGCTGGTAAACTGGCTGATATTTCTGGGAGTTGTAAGCCAAAACACCTGGGGACCCATAGGTTGAGAACCACTGAAATAGAGGGCCATACTGTATTTGCCTTGTTTGGGCCTTCGTGGTATGTGTAGAACCGATTGAAAGGTTGACAGCACCGGGAATGTGGCGCAGCTGGCTGGGTGTCAGCTGCATAAGATCTCTACTGAGCAGAAGGTCATGCGTTCGAGGCCTGCCCGGGTCGAGGTGGGCTCTTGATCTATTGTGTAGCCTGTTGTTGACCTTTGCAACCCGAAAGACAGTTTTGAAGCTACCGTGTTTCCCCGATAGTATGACACCCCCGATAGTAAGACATATCATGGGTTTCAGGGGGGTCGGCTAATATCCCCTTCCTTCCCCTCGAAAGTAAACCGGGGGAAACCCGAAAGACGGGGGCGACGCCGCTTCGCCCCGCCTCTTGCTCCTTCTCCTTTACCCCTCCCTTCCTTCGTTCACTCGAATGGACGAAGGAAGGGAGGGGGAAGGGAAGGAGCAAAGGAGCAAGAGGCGGGCGAGGCCTGACTGTGACGCGCCGCGCTCAGAGGCCTGGCTGTGACGCGGCGCCCCTTAGCGCCGCCTCTTGCCCCGCCTCCTTCTTTCCCCCTCCCTTCCTTCGTTCACTCGAGTGGGACGAAGGAAGGGGGGGGAAAGGAGAAGGAAGCAAGAGGCGGGCCAGCGGCGTCGCATCAGAGGCCTGGCTGTGACGCGACGCTGCTTTGCCCGCCTCTTGCTCCTTCTTTCCCCTCCCTTCCTTCGTCCACCGAAAGTGAACGAAGGAAGGAGGGGAAAGGAAGGAACAGAGATGGGGCGAAGCGGCGTCGCGTCAGAGGCCTGGCTGTGACGCGGCACCGCTTTGCCCGCCTCTTGCTCCTTCTTTCCCTTCCTTCCTCCGTTCACTCGAGTGGACGAAGGAAGGGAGGGGGAAAGAAGGAGCAAGAGGCATGGCGGTGGGGTACGTCTTACTTTATATAAGACGTAACCCGAAAGTAGGACGTAGTGGGGCTTTTGGGGGTAAAAAGAAAGTAAGACGCTGTCTTACTTTCGGGGAAACACGGTAGGCCCTGGCACACTAACAAAGACGATGACGACATGCCGAATCCCAGTGAGCCCCAGCGCCTATTAAGCGCCACTATTTGCCACCTTTGGAAAGGGATCATTTCTGACACACACAGAGCCGCCGCCGCCGCCGCCATCCTCCCGCTGACCCAATCTCTGGCTGAATTTAGAAACCAGAAGCTCAGGAAAAGGCAACCTGCTGTGCGAGAGATAAAGGACTCCCTCCTCCCTTTCCCTGCCTTCCTGAAACTGCCAGGGTGTCTAATTTGCCTGCCTGGAAGGAAGGAAGGAAGGAAGGAAGGAATCGGAGGAGCTCTCTGTTCCCGAGTAGTAACTAAGCCTCGCCAGACAAAAGCAGGCTCGGGCATTCAGACTGGCACTCTGCGGCCACGATGCTGCAGAGGGCAGCTCTCTCGCTCTCTCACTCGCTCTGGATCTGGAGGCCCGAGAGTACAACACGTTCCTCCGATTAGCCTTTGCGAGGCTATTGTTTGCCCCGAGCAAGAGAAGGAGGGGGAAAGGGAAGGAGAGCAGAGAGCCAAACCTTCACCTTCCTTCTTTCTAAGGCTGCGTCCCAAAGGCAAGGATTTTCGTTGCTGCTGCTGTTGCTGTTTTTTGTGTGCTGCTGATCCTACAAGGAAATGAAAGTGAAAACCTATACACACAAACATAGATAAGATAAAAGGATGGATGATATAGTTAGATCAGGCCCAGATTAACACTTTTTTGCACCCTAGGCCAGTGTTTCCCAACCAGTGGGCCAGGGCACACTAGTGTGCCGTGAGCGATCATCAGGTGTGCCGTGGGAAATTGGAACCTCCAAGGGTGGGGGAGAGTCTAGTGTGTTGAAGTATAAAAACCCTAAGAAACCTACCTCTATAAAGGCCCCTCCCCACCCGCTGTCTACTTGGTCTCTCCCTCTCCATGCATTGGGAAGGCCCGCCTCCCTTTCCCCAAGTAGAGACCTCCTCTTGCCTCCTGGGGATTCTGTGTGGGAAGTTTGGCCCAGTTCTATCATTGATGGGGTTCAGAATGCTCTTTGATTGTAGGGGAACTATAAATCCCAGCAACTACAACTCCCAAATGTCAAGGTCTATTTTCCCCAAACTCCATCTGTGTTCACTTTTGGGCATATTGAGTATTCATGCCAAGTTTGTTCCTGATCCAACATTGTTTGAGTCCACAGTGCTCTCTGGATATAGGTGAACTACAACTCCCAAACTCAAGGTCAATGCCCACCAAACTCTTATAGCATTTTCTCTTGGTTATGGGATTTCTGTGTGGCAAGTTTGTGTCTTTCTGCCATTCCTGCCGGGATATCTATGTTGAGTTCATCGAAACAGTCCCAGGTTTCCCACTGAGTGTAGAAATACATTTAAAAACATATTAACTATATGTATTACTGTGTTAGAGTGTCGTTTTGTGTCATTTTGGTTGGTGGTGTGCCCCAGGATTATGTAAATGTAAAAAGTGTGCCGCGGCTCAAAAAAGGTTGAAAAACACTGCCCTAGGCCACACTTTGGAATTATGCCCCCTTTAAGCCAACCTACCACCACCTCCAAGGTCCCCATTCCCACTGGCTGGAGAGCTCCGCTGTGCTCTGAAGGTCTCCTCGGGAGTCGGGAGGCTTGGGGCGCACGAGAGAGAGAGCAGCGCGAGAAAGAGACTGTGAGCGAGAGAGAAAAAGCGTGTGCGAGAGAGAGAGAGCGAGACAGAGAGTGAGAGAGAGAGAGCAAGAGAGAGTGCGCGCGAGAGGGAGAGTGTGCGAGAGAGAGAGCGTGTGTGTGTGTGTGAGAGAGAGAGAAATGGTGGGGTTGGAGCAGAGACTTTGCTGGGAGAAGGAGCGAGGAGGGGCATGGGAAAGGAGGAAAGAGGGGTGCAGACCAGGGGTTTTTTTGGTCCGTGACCTGCACCCCCCCCCCTCGGCTTGCGCCCCTAGACCATGGCCTCGTTGGCCTTATGGGTAATCCGGGCATGAGTTAGATAGAAGGGTTGGGTACCTTCAAGTCATATCTACCCTATGGCAATGAATGGCAGTCCTAAGGCGACCCCATCACAGGGTTTTCCTGGCAAGAGGGTTGCCCTGGCCATTCTCTGAGGCTGAGAGAGTGCCACCCAGTGAGTTTCATGTCCGAATGGGGATCCGTAACCCGGTCTCCAGAGTCATCGTCTAATGCTTAAATGACCATGAGCCCCAAGTGGCGCAATGAGTTAAACCCTTGTGCCGGCAGGACTGAAGGCCGACAGGTCAGAGGTTTGAATCTAGGGAGAGCACGGATGAGCTCCCCCTGTCAGCTCCAGCTCCCCATGTGGGGAAGTGAGAAAAGTCTCCCAAGAGGATGGTAAAACATCAAAACATCCCGTGGGCAACGTCCCGTGGGCAACGTCCTTGCAGACGGACAATTCTCTCACACCTGATTTGCAGTTTCTCAAGTCACTCCTGACACGAAAAAAAAAATGGCTATGCTATACGTGTTTTCAAGTTCTGCACCATAAAAGACTGGACCTTAATGTGCCTGCCACGCCACTGTCTTTTGCCCAAATGGTAAGAAAGCCATTTCGGGTCTGCAGATACCTCCGCTCTATGGCGTTCTTTGGCCAGAAGAAGTCCCTCCTGCTATGGTCCATGGTTTCCCGTATTCACAGGAAGGCTAGGGACGTATCCTGAGTGATACAGGGTCTAAGTGTGTTGTGGTGCCTCCCTGTCATCACAATTGCTCAGGAGTGACACTTTCCCTGGAGCGGCAGTGAAATTTCGAAATCCCGAGACGAGGAGGGAGGGGGAAACAGGTGCCTGCCAGACTTGACTCCATCCTGCCTCTCCACTCACGGGATTACCATAAATTAGGAGTTAATTACTCCACATACATTCATGCGCAAGGCACAGATTCCAAGGGCAATCAGCGCATTCCGAAGCCAAGGAGGAGGCGCGGGAAGGCTGCCCAGTGAAACTTATTTGGATGTTAGAACCCTTACAGTTATCTTGTCTTAGGGTTCATCTACACTGTAGAATTAACGCAGTTTGGGCCCATTTCACTGCCATGGCTCAATGTGATGGAATCCTGAGAGTTGTATTAGAGCAGGTTGGATTTCCAAAGTGTGGCCTAGGGCAGTGTTTTTCAACTTTTTTTTGAGCGCACACTTTTTACATTTTGATAATCCTGGGGCCCACCACCAACCAAAATGACACAAACGACACTCTAACACAGTCATACATATAGTTAATATGTTTTTAAATGTATTTCTACACTCAGTGGGAAACCTGGGCCTGTTTCGATGAACACAACATAGATATCCTGGCAGGAATGGCAGAAAGACACAAACTTCCCACACAGAACTCCCATAAGCAAGAGAAAATACTATAAGAGTTTGGTGGGCATTGACTTTGGGTTTTGGAGTTGTAGTTCACCTATATCCAGAGAGCATTGTGGACTCAAACAATGTTGGATCAGGACCAAACTTGGCATGAATACTCAATATGCCCAATTGTGAACACAGATGAAGTTTGAGGAAAATAGACCTTGGCATTTGGGAGTTACAGTTTCTGGGATTTATAGTTCCCCTACAATCAAGGAGCATTCTGAACCCCACCAATGATAGAACTGGGCCAAACTTCCCATACAGAACCCCCGGGAGGCAAGAGGAGGTCTCTACTTGGGGAAAGGGAGGCGGGCCTTCCCAATGCATGGAGAGGGAGAGACCAAGTAGACAACGGGTGGGGAGGGGTGTTTGTAATTTTGTGCCTTTATCAAGGTAGGCTTCTTAGGGTTTTTATACTTCAACGCACTAGACTCCCCCCACCCTTTCCTGGAGGTTCCAATTTCCCACGGCACACCTGATGACCGCTTACGGCACACTAGTGTGCCCCGGCACACTGGTGGGAAACACTGTATTAGAGAATCACAGAATAATAGAGTTGGAAGAGACCACGTAGGCCATTTAGTCCAATCCCAATCTGCGATACAGGAAAAGCACACTCAAAGCCCCCCAAGACAGATAGCCATCTAGCTCCTGTTTAAAAGCTTCCAAGAAAGGAGCTTCCACCAGGTTCCAAAGCAGAGAGTTCCCCTGATGAATACCTCTTACAGTCAAGAAGTTCTTTCTAAGGTAGTTCGACCAAATATGTAGCCTTCTCTAGCAAAGTGCATTGGCACACCTTCAGGGGTGGTCTAAGGCAGGGGTGCCCACACATTTTCATCATGCGAGCTACTACATGAACAATCAAGTTGAAAAGATCACCTGTTGTGCATGTGAGTGTGCACGCACGCTCCTACTGCAGCCTTCCGTCCATGCGGGCTTCTTTCTTGCCTGCCCACGAACTTGCCGCCGCACGCACCCGGGAAGGGGATGCTCCTTGCCTGCGCGCGCGCTCTCTCTTAATGTCTTCGTTGCCTTCCTCCTTCCTGCTGCGTGCTTTCGCGAAGCAGGAAGTCCCATCCCGTCCTGCTTCTTGCGTGCACAGCAGGCCCCTCCCACACACGCAGCAGGAGGGCATTTATAGGCGCACCTGCCAGCTTCGGCGGCGGCTCAGAAGGCACAGGGCTGGGAAGAGGGGCCGCCTGGCTGCTGCCTGGGCCGGGAAACTCAACCGAGAGAGGGACCCACGTGAGGCTGGAGCCTCCCCACGGCAGCCTCCCCCCCTCCCTCCTCCCTCGAGGCTTCCTTACCTGGGCAGGAGAAGGAAGAGTGGAAGAGGTGCTTCCCCAAAGTGTGCGTGCCTTCGCCTTACTCACCCCCCACCCCCCACCCAAGCAGCAACCAATGGATGGTCATGTCACCACACCGTGCGTGGCAAGATGAGCGCCAGGGCCCGCCCACTAAAGCCTCATTTTGGCAAAAGAAGCCCCGCGAAGGCGGTGGCGGGAGTGCACGTGCGCGCGCATGGCAGGAGCGCGCCATCCGGCTGGTGAGGCCCAAAGATCACCTGGAAGAGGGCCGAAGATCACCTAGGTGCTCCCGATCACCATAATGAGCACCCCTGGTCTAAGGTAATGTTAAATGCAAACATTATTTTGGCGCCCCCCCTCCCAAACATTATTTTGGTCCTCCCCCATGCATGGCCAGAAGCTCCCGTGCGCAGACGCAGAAGCCTGTAAAAACAGCACTCCCTATTCGGCACCCCCCCCGCGCATGCGCAGAAGCTCCTGTGCGCAGACGCAGAAGGCTGTAAACACAGCACTCCCTATTCGGCACGCCCCGGCGCATGCCCAGAAGCTCCTGTGCGCAGAGGCAGAAGTCTGTAAACACAGCACTCCCTATTTGGCACGCCCCCCCGCGCATGCCCAGAAGCTCCTGTGCGCAGACGCAGCAGCCTGTAAACACCGCACTCCCTATTCGCCCCGGTGCATGCCCAGAAGCTCCTGTGCACAGACGCAGAAGCCTGTAAAAACAGCACTCCCTATTCGGTACGCCCCCCCGCGCATGCGCAGAAGCTCCTGTGCGCAGACGCAGAAGCCTGTAAACACAGCACTCCCTATTCGGCACCGCCCCCGCGCATGCCCAGAAGCTCCTGTGCGCAGACGCAGAAGCCTGTAAACACAGCACTCCCTATTCGGCCCGCCCCCGCGCATGCCCAGAAGCTCCTGTGCGCAGACGCAGAAGTTTGTAAACACAGCACTCCCTATTTGGCACGCACCCCCCTTCCGTGCATGCCCAGAAGCTCCTGTGCGCAGACGCAGAAGTTTGTAAACACAGCACTCCCTATTCGGCACGCACCCCCCCCCCTCCGTGCATGCCCAGAAGCTCCTGTGCGCAGGCACAGAAGCCTGTAAACACAGCACTCCCTATTTGGCACGCCCCCCCGCGCATGCCCAGAAGCTCCTGTGCGCAGACGCAGAAGCCTGTAAACACAGCACTCCCTATTCGGCACCCCGGCCCATGCCCAGAAGCTCCTGTGCGCAGACGCAGAAGCCTGTAAACACGGCACTCCCTATTCGGCATGCAGGGAGGTTTGCTACGGCAAGGCATCGGAGCAACAAGGCCCAAAAGCGGAACATCGGCCGGACGCTGTCTGGCGGGCGGGGGAATGCGCCCTTTACCTAGATGGCGCCCCACACAGCTGTGTCCTTTGCCTACCGGTAGGACCGCCCCTGCACACTTTACCAACCTAGAACTCAGGATCCCATAGAATTGAGCCATGGCAGGCAAAGAGGTGTCAAGCTGCACTCATTCCACAGTGTAGATGCATTGTTAGAGTCGCACACAACACTACAATAGGGCCTCGCTGGTGAAGCCTGCTATGTGTGTAACTGTAATGCTTACAAGCACAACAGAAATGCCCTTTCTATCCAAGCTGACCTTCCTGATTGTGCCCCGATGACAAGAGTCCAATGGAAAAGCAACCGGCTGGGGATAAAGAAAGCCCCTGCCTCCTGAACCAAGCCCTTAGCATCTTCCCGGCCTCCCCGCCGGATTAAGAGTCGTGCACACGGATTAACCCGCCTGCCCGCTGACCCGGGGGTCCCATTTCAAATCCCCTCTCCGCTCGGCGGCTGGTTAACACCAACAAAGGGCGGCTGACTCGCGGCACGGCGCAGGGGCAGGCGGCATCTGCGGCTGACGTTATCTGTGTCGCCGTGCCGTGTTATCCGGGAGAAATTGATTAGGAGGTTATTCATCCCTGTGGCGGCGGTGGCGGGCAAGGCCGGGGCTGCAAAAACCCCCCCGGCCTCGTTGTCGGCAGCTGCTCCGGGGCCGCGACAGCGCTCCACTTCCCAGGTGTCAAGTAAACGCTGCCCGTCGCTGCCTGGTTAGCGAGAGCCGAGGACCGCATACTGATGACGGCTGGCTCCGGGGAGCCTCACCTCCCGCGTCTTCGGAAGAGCATGGTGAATGCACAATTCAGCAGCCGGAGAACGAGGGCCTGATTCCCCCTGCTACCTTCTTTGCCTCTTTTTTCCCATCCCTATTGCCACCTGGTATGCACAGCCAAGCCAAGCAATGGTGTCCCCGTTACCTTCACCGAACATCAATGGACAACAATGCTTTGAATGTGCATTCCCGTATGTCAGAAACACACACCCTGCTACCAAGCCAGCCTGGTACAGTGGTTCAAGGGTTAACCACTCAGCCATAGAAACCACTGGGGGACCTTGGACAAGTCACATGCTCTCAGCCCAAACCTTCTGAACACATCTTTCCAGGAATACTCTGTGATAGATTTTACCTTAGGCTTGCCGTAAGTTGGAAATGAAAAACGTGGCCATCCACAGTGGCAATGTGAGAAGCCGGGTGGGCCTGTTGAGCAGCACCAATGGGTTTCGAATGTCTGGTTACTCCAGTTTGTTATATTCTTGGCTGTGCATCGCAGTCATAAAAGAGCAGGAAGGCATGACAGGCAAAGAGTCGGCCCCAAGCCATCAGAAGAGGGAATGTGTTGGACAACCAGACACTGGAGTACTACTTCTACTACTACTACTAGTAGTAATAATAATATTTTTTTAAAAAATCTGCAGAAGAGAGAATGTGTTGAGCTACCAGACACTGGAGAGTAGTAGTAGTAATAGTAGTAGTAGTGTACTACTACTACTAGTAGTAGCAGTAATAATAGTTTAAAATCAGCAGAAGAGGGAATGTGTTGAGCTACCAGACACTGGAGAGTAGTACTAGTAGTGCACTACTGCTACTAGTAACTATTAGTAATAAGTAGTAACAAGTAGTAATAATAACAATTTTAAAAACCAGCAGAAGAGGGAATGTGTTGGGCAACCATACACTGGAGAGTACTACTACTAATAGTAATAGTAATAATAATAATAATTTTTTAAAAAATCTGCAGAAGAGGGAATATGTTGAGCTACCAGACACTGGAGATTAGCAGTAGTAATAGTAGTGTACTACTACTAGTAGTAGTAATAATAGTTTAAAATCAGCAGAAGAGGGAATGTGTTGAGCTACCAGACACTGGAGGAGAGTAGTAGTAGTAGTGTACTACTACTACTACTAGTAATAATAACAATTAGTAATAAGTAGTAACAAGTAGTAATAATAACAATTTTTAAAACCAGCAGAAAAGGGAATGTGTTGGGCAACCAGACACTGGAGAGTAGTAGTAGTAGTATTTTTTTAAAAAAGAGTAGCAAACTAGGGAATGTGTTGGGTGACCAGACACTGGAGAGTAGTAGTGGTAATAATTTTTGAAAACCAATAGGAGAGGGAATGTGGCGGGCAACCAGACAGTGAAGTGTAGTAGTAGTAGTAGTAGTAGTAATAATAATAATAATAATAGACCATCAGGAGAGGGGATGTGCTGGGTGCCCAGACACTGAAGCAGCCTAGGGATCTGCCTCCTTGCTGCTGAGTAAGTGAGCCGATGACCCAGTGCAACCCTCTGTGTCTCCCTCTCCTTTCAGCAGCTCAAGCAACAGATCTGGGAACAAAGAGCTCAGAGGTGGCTGGATACCTCCTTTTATATTTCCTCTTCAAGCGAGACAGACACGTTCTGGCTCCCAGGGCTTTCATCTTGTCATGCGGCGGAGTGTGTTAGCGGCTCAGCTGCTTTGGACGGTGTCTCTGCGTATGTGTCTGTGTGAGTGTGTGTGTGTGTGTGTTGCGGGAAGAGAGGAGGAGGAGGCGCTTGGCGCTTGCCAATAGGATCTGATTGACTGGCTTTTAATCTTAGGGCTTCATCTCCCCGCTGCCAAGTTACACTGAAGTGGGTTCTTGGAAGCAGGAAAGTGCCGAAGAGGAGGAGGAGGAGGAGGCGAGGGCCGCAATGCTGTTTCTGGGCACAGCTGGGGAGAGGGGCTCAAGGGGGTTTTCTGCATCCAGGAGGCATTGTGAGACCATGGCATAGGGTCAGCATCCCTTACCTGGGATGAAGGTAAGGGATGCTCCACAATCTGAAATGGTTCACATCAGTGGCCGAAATGGTTCTCGACTGGTTCCCAAAGTGTCAGACTGGATGATCGGCCCCCGCCTGTTTTCGCCAGGGGCGGTCTAAGGTAATTTTAAATAGTAAGCGAACATTATTTTCCCCCCCTCCGCGCATGCCCAGAAGCTCCTGTGCGCAGCCGCAGAAGCCTGTAAACACAGAACTCCCTATTCGGCACGCGCGCTCCTGTGCATGCCCAGAAGGTCCTGTGTGCAGGCGCAGAAGCCTGTAAACACAGCACTCCCTATTCGGCACATGCCCCCCTCCGCGCATGCCCAGAAGCTCCTGTGCGCAGGCGCAGAAGCCTGTAAACACAGCACTCACTATTCGGCACACGCCCCCCTCCGCGCATGCTCCTGTGCCAGAAGCCTGTAAACACAGCACTCACTGTCGCACACGCCCCTCCGCGCATGCTCAGAAGCTCCTGTGCGCAGGCGCAGAAGCCTGTAAACACAGCACTCACTATTCGGCACGCCCCCCCTCCGCGCATGCCCAGAAGCTCCTGTGCGCAGGCGCAGAAGCCTGTAAACACAGCACTCCCTATTCGGCACGCCCCCCTCCGCGCATGCCCAGAAGCTCCTGTGCGCAGGCGCAGAAGCCTGTAAACCCAGCACTCCCTATTCGGCATGCAGGGAGGTTTGCTACAGCGCGGCCTCGGAGCGCACAAGGCCCAAAAGCGGAACATCCGCCGGACGCTGTCTGGCGGGCGGGGGAATGCGCCCTTTACCCAGATGACGCCCCACGCAGCGGCGTCCTTCGCCTACCGTTAGGACCGCCCCTGGCTTTCGCCTCATTAAATCTGGCCCTCTCTGCAAAAAAGTTTGGACACCCCTGACTTAGAGAGTCCATTTTCCCTGCAATGTTCCCAAGTGATATTGCGGATATGGGTTCGGTAGTTACGGGGATCTTAATGCAATTCTTTCCCATAAGTCATTGTTATTGATATTCTGCATTTCCCCCAAAACTTGAGACTCAGTGGAACAGCTGCTGGGAATACGATAGTACTGAACCAGGGTCCAAAGCAAAGCAGGAGTTGCATTTCCTCCTCTTCCTTGCTTTCTACAATGCATCCAGAGAATGTACGATTCATCCAGGAGGAAAAGGACAACGGTGATGAGGAAAAGGATACTATTACATACAACAATCCCAAACCCATCCCTTTGCTCAGCCAGGTCTTGATTTCCTGTGTTGACAGACATTTCAAAAGCAGAGGAACGACTCCCAAGAACAATCCCATTTGCATTGTTTAATGCAGTGTTTCCCAACCTTTTTTGAGCCGCGGCACACTTTTAACATCCGGGGGCACACCACCAACCAAAATGACACAAACTGACCCTCTAACACAGTAAAGAACGGCTAGGGGATAGTGGCCTGCTGGGAGCAGCTGCTGGGAGTGCCGAAGCCGGGGAGGGGGCGGAGCCAGGCCGCGCCATGCCCCTCCCCTCCCCCGGCTTCAGCTCTCCCACAGCTTCTCCAGACTTGAGTGGACAGTGCCAAGCCAGCGGTTGCAGAGCCAGCACAATGCTGGCTTGGCAGTGTCCCCTCAAGGCTGGAGAAGCTGTGGGAGAGCGGAAGCTGGGGAGGGGGCGGAGCCAGTCCGAGCCATGCCCCGCCCCTGCCCCCGGCTTCAGCTTTCCCACAGCTTCTCCAGCCTTGAGGGGGCAGTGCCAAGCCAGCGGTGGCAGAGCCAGCACAATGCTGGCATGGCACTGTCCCCTCAAGGCTGGAGAACCTGTGGGAGAGCAGAAGCTGTGGGAAGGGGGTGGAGCCAGGCCATGCCAGGCCCCGCCCCCTCCAGCTTCAGCTTTCCCGGCAGCTTCTCCAGCCTTGAGGGGGCAGTGCCAAACCAGCGGTGGCAGAGCCAGCACAATGCTGGCTTGGCACTGTCCCCTCAAGGCTGGAGAAGCTGTGGGAGGCGGAAGCTGGGGGATGGGGCGGAGCCAGTCCAATGCCATGCCCCGCCCCTGCCTCCAGCTTCAGCTTTCCCACAGCTTCTCCAGCCTTGAGGGGGCAGTGCCAAGCCAGTGGTGGCAGAGCCAGCACAATGCTGGCTTGGCAGTGTCCCCTCAAGGCTGGAGAACCTGTGGGAGAGCAGAAGCTGGGGGAAGGGGGCGGAGCCAGGCCACACCAGGCCACGCCCCCTCCAGCTTCAGCTTTCCCAGCAGATTCTCCAGCCTTGAGGGGGAAATGCCAAACCAGCGGTGGCAGAGCCAGCACAATGCTGGCTTGGTACTGTCCCCTCAAGGCTGGAGAAGCTGTGGGAGAGCGGAAGCCGGGGAGGGGGCGGAGCCAGGCCACGCCATGTCCAGCCCTTTCCCCCTGGCTTCTTCCTTTGCCTGACTTCAGCGAACGAGGGACAAGAGTCATGGCCGGAGTCATGGCGGATTGGAGGCTGGCTGGGGAAACGGCCGAAAGAGGCAGTGCCCCGGCCCCTTCTTCTTTTTCTTCACCGCCACCCGGCCCTTCCTCCTCCTCCTCCCCCAAACAGCAGGAGTTCAGCAGGAGGAGGGGGGGAAGGAAGGGGGGCAGAGAGCTTTTCCCGCGGCACAGCAGGAGTTCCGTCACGGCACACTACAGTGCCGCGTCACAGCACAGCGGTTGGGAAACACTGGTTTAATAAACCCATCAGGCTGTTCCAGGCAGACAGATTAGATGAAACCCATGAGCCAAAATGGATCACCATAGTATAGCTCAGGGGTGGGCAATTATTTTTTCCAAGGGGCCACACGAGAGCCAAAAAATATTATGGAGGGCCGCACCAAAAGGCGCACATAATCTACATTATATATTTATTTGCTATATTTACTATATATTACACATCATTAATATTAACATATTAATATGTGAAGAAATATTCATATATTATTAGTATTAATATCATAATTATTATATTATAGTATATAGATATAGACATTATATTATATTGAAATTATAATATAATATAACATTATATTATATTATTTATTATGATATTATAATAAAATTATTATAAAAAATAATAAAAACCACTAAAATAAAATAAAATAAAATTCAAGAAGACAAGCTGCGAACCAAGATGGAATGGCCCAATGGACCCAGCCCAGAGGATGGCAAAGCGGACTCAGGCACCGCCGCAGCAGAGGAGAGCAGAGCAGCAGGCGATCAGAGGCTGCAGGCCTCTGCCCGATCTCGCCCCCAGCTGTTCCCCAGCTGATTGCTCTGCTATGGAGTGCCTGTCATCCCCAGGCCTGCAGGGGGAGCAGTCGGCGATCTGAGGCGGCTTATTCAAACTGGCGACCCGGAAGACGATCAAGTCTTCCGGGTCGCCAGGGCGATCAGCCCTGCAGGTCGCCGAGTGCTCCCGCTGCAGGCCCGGATCGCCAGGCACTCCAAAGCCGCTGCTCCAAAGGGATGTCAGGCACTCCAAAGGTGCCGCAATGGGATGGCGGCAGCGGCACCCCTTCTTCTTGGCCCCGCCCCCCGACGCCCTTCTCCCTGGGCTGGGCTGGACAGAATCGGCTGCCGGGCCGGATCCGGACCGTGGGCCGTAGGTTGCCCACCCCTGGTATAGCTCAATTTGGAAGATTGCAATTTTGGAGACTACAAATCCCAGAATACCCAGCTTGGTCTCTTCCCCGAGATCTCATAACATCATTCTCCAAACCTTTCGCCTTTGCGGATGCGCAAAACACTGCAACGTGCCCACATCTGCCAGGTGTAACCATAATCATAAACACAGCAATAACAAAACCGTCGTAAACGCCACAAAACGACAAAAGGGAGGGAGGAAAATTCCTGCAGACGATATAAGAAACGCAACCATAAAAACAAAGCAAGAACAACAAAAATTAAGAGCCGGGAATGCAAAAAAAAAAGAGAACCAACTCTCTCTTTCGTTTGCTCAACAATTAAGCCTTTTCCTGCTGTATGGCGATAATCGCCCAATTATACTATTAATGGCAGTTCAACCTGCTCGGAAATAAAAGGGACATTCTTCCAGAACAAGATGCCAGCTGTTTGTTACAGATGTCAAACATCTTTGAAACATGGCTGCTCAAAAGGAAAGGGAGAGCCCAACTGATAAAGCCCACCCATAAGCCCCCAGCCAATGCCTGGCCGGCCCCATCGAGGAGGCGGACGGGCCCAGGCACTATTTCCAGCGAGGAAGGCTCCTGTCAATAATTCCCTCCAGATTATGAGTTGCGCTTGTATTTAAAGGAGAAACGTATACATATATAAACATGCTGGCGGTGCCTTTCCTTCCATCCAATTAAATAATGCATCGAAGGAAAGGGAATGTTGATCCAGCAAAAGAGACGGCTTGATGACTCAGGCTGCACGCCCCGGGTAAACAGAAACTGTAAAATACATTGTCATCCCAAGCAGCTTGCCGCAGCCAAATTTAGAGAGCCGCGGGCTATTTGTGGCAGCCCCGAAACTGCCGCGTTTGCCAGTCTGCTTCGGTTAAAGTGCACAGATGCTCCACTTTGCACCCAAGGCCGGGGGACGGTCAACGCTGGAGACCTTTCTTTGTAAAGTCCAAGAGGATTGAGGAGACGAACGGAGTTGGAACGACTCTCTTCAACAACTCTGAAGAAGCTGAAGCTGTACAATTACCGCGCTTTGATACCCCTTGAACTACCATGGATCAATGCTATTGGTGTTTGAGGAGGCAACATGAGAGATAATCTATCTATCTATCTATCTATCTATCTATATAATAAAAGTCAGTGTTTGCTGAGGGCGGGAGGTGAGGAGGAATATGTGGCGGCATTTCGATTGGTTGCCACTATGGGATTATTTGCATAAAGGACTCTGATTGGCCAGCCTCAGAACTCCAACATTCTAAGGCACCAGACAAAGGGGATTGGTTGCCACTGAGGGAGTATTTGCATAAAGGACTCTGATTGGCCATCTACATTCCAACATTCTAAGGTGACGCAGAGGGAAAAGGAAAGGCCTCAGGCAGTCAGTCACTGCGGCCCACGGCAATGACTGACCAGGACCACACTTGGCACACAGGGGCCCAATGGCCCACTTCACAACCTGGTGTGGTTTAGGGCAGGATGGGCCAAGAATGATGGGATTTGCAGTACTTTCACCCGATTCACTTCCCAAACAACATGGTAGCCCCTATAAATCACAGACCAGGCCCAAAATTGACAGCAAGGCTTCCTTAACTTGATTTTCCTGACTAGGCCTCAGCTTACGGGATATTGTTAGGCTTCCTCAACTTGATTTTTCCTGACTACGCCCCCAACAATGACAAAACAAGACCAAACTTGGCACACAGACCCCCCCCCCCCCAAGATGCACCCTACATCCTGGTGCAGTTTTAGGGAGGGTGGACCATGGATGATGGGACTTGCAGTCCTTTCATTGACTTCCTTAGAGCACTGTGGTCCACACCAATGATGAATCAGGACCAAACTTGACACACAGAGGCCCAATTGCCAACTTTACAAACCTGCTGTGGTTTACGGCAGGATGGCTCACAAATGATGGGATTTGCAGTACCTTCACCAGATTCATTTCCCACAGAACATTGCAGCCCCTACAAATCACAGACCAGGCCCAAACTTGGCACACAGAGTACCCATGACCCACTCTACATCCTGGTGCAGTTTTGAGTGGGACGGACAATGGATGATGGGACTTGAAGTACCTTCACTCACTTTCAGAGACCGCTGCGACCGTCATCCAATGACTGATCAAGACCACACTTGGCACACAGAGCCCCCATGACCCACTCTACATCCTGGTGCAGTTTTGAGTGGGACGGACTGTGGGCGATGGGACTCGCAGTACCCTCACTAACTTCCAGAGACCACTGCAAGCCACATAACCAACTCATAAAGACCAACTTCAATTCCCACAGTTCCCCTATTCTCCTGTTCTTTAGTAATACTTTTGGAAGGCATCCCTATAGAACAGTGGGTACTTGGCCAAATAGAAGAATTATGATCAGTAGTATTATTAATATTCCCACCGGAATGTAGAAACCCGCCCTCGCCATGCAGCGATTACTCACGTGACCCATGTACGCCTCCAGGTAAATCTGCCTTTGCCAACGGAAATCAGGCTTAGCTCAGGAATAAAAGAGATTAAAGGAAGTGTGCGGGGAAGGAGGCGAGCCTGTGAACTGGGAATAATGGGCCCTTCCACATGCATTTGTCAAACCACAAATAAAAGCAAAAGTCTGTTTTGCACAGATAGGCAGGACGTCATTGGTCCCCTGCTCGGAAGGGAGCCTCAAAGGGACCGGAAGCAGGGGGAGGCCAAGGGTAAATAAGCATGGTTTCCTACAGACGGGGGCACAAGCAAGGGATCCACGTCCCACAAGCTGCCCCCAAAGTTGCCCCAAAGCCCAACTGCTGCCATTTCATTCTGTGAAGTGCCCATCACAAATCCCTTGGCATCTCCAACGCTGTTGTTTTGACCTTTGAAACCAAACCCAACGAGATGCGTTTTGGGCATCTTCAAGAGAGAGAACGGATAAGGCAATCTTCAATTTTCATGAGTTGTATCACCCATGCACAATGTTATGTTATGTTTGCACAGCTGAGCCTTTCAGAGAATCAGGATGTCTGCCCAAGATCCACTGAGTGGCTTTCCACAGCTGAGCAGGGATTTGAACCCAGCTCCATGCTTCAAACTCCTTTGCTATGCTTGAAGCATTGAGTAGGGGCTGTCAAAACTGGCATCTCATAGCTCACTTTGTATTGCAAGATTTGCCCCACTGCTTGGAGGCACTATGCTAAGCATCACAGGTTTCGTTTTCCTCCCACAGCGAGTCGAGTAACTGTCAAATGTACAAAAGGGCCTTTTTTGGATCCACCCTGAGGGATACGTAGAGCTATCTGAACATTCAGTTCATTTCTGTACAAGCGATTGATAGCGCAACCGTCTCCGGAGTTCATGCGCAAACTCGGGGTTGGTGCGACCTGCTGCCGAAAAGGACACGCTGACTTGTCCAACATACAGGGACACAAACACACACCAGTTCCCTTTCAGAGTACAGGGGGGAACACCCAAAAGAGTTACCATTTCTCTCCTTGGTGGCACTAAAGAAATAGAGTAAAGGGATAGTACTATCGGATTGGTGAAGGGCAGGACTTGGGCACCTGTGTCCCCTCCTTCCTCAATAGGGATGACCCCCAAACAGTGGCACTAAGGAAATAGAGTAAAGGGATAGTACTATCCGATTGGTGAAGGGCAGGATTTGGGCACCTGTGTCCCCTACTTCTTCAATAGGGATGACCCCCAAAAAGTGTCACTAAAGAAATAGAGTAAAGGGATAGTACTATCCGATTGGTGAAGGGCAGGACTTGGGCACCTGTGTCCCCTCCTTCCTCAATAGGGATGACCCCCAAACAGTGGCACTAAGGAAATAGAGTAAAGGGATAGTACTATCCGATTGGTGAAGGGCAGGATTTGGGCACCTGTGTCCCCTACTTCTTCAATAGGGATGACCCCCAAAAAGTGTCACTAAAGAAATAGAGTAAAGGGATAGTACTATCCGATTGGTGAAGGGCAGGAGTTGGGCACCTGTGTCCCCTCCTTCCTCAATAGGGATGACCCCAAACAGTGGCACTAAGGAAATAGAGTAAAGGGATAGTACTATCGGATTGGTGAAGGGCAGGATTTGGGCACCTGTGTCCCCTCCTTCCTCAATAGGGATGACCCCCAAACAGTGGCACTAAGGAAATAGAGTAAAGGGATAGTACTATCGGATTGGTGAAGGGCAGGACTTGGGCACCTGTGTCCCCTCCTTCCTCAATAGGGATGACCCCCAAACAGTGGCACTAAGGAAATAGAGTAAAGGGATAGTACTATCGGATTGGTGAAGGGCAGGATTTGGGCACCTGTGTCCCCTACTTCTTCAATAGGGATGACCCCCAAAAAGTGTCACTAAAGAAATAGAGTAAAGGGATAGTACTATCCGATTGGTGAAGGGCAGGACTTGGGCACCTGTGTCCCCTCCTTCCTCAATAGGGATGACCCCCAAACAGTGGCACTAAGGAAATAGAGTAAAGGGATAGTACTATCGGATTGGTGAAGGGCAGGATTTGGGTACCTGTGTCCCCTCCTTCCTCAATAGGGATGACCCCCAAACAGTGGCACTAAGGAAATAGAGTAAAGGGATAGTACTATCCGATTGGTGAAGGGCAGGATTTGGGCACCTGTGTCCCCTACGTCTTCAATAGGGATGACCCCCCAAAAAGGGGCACTAAAGAAATAGAGTAAATGGATAGTACTATCGGATTGGTGAAGAGCAGGATTTGGGTACCTGTGTCCCCTCCTTTCTACAGGGATGCCCCCCTCAAAAGGAGGCCCCAAAGAAAAGGGGAAAGGGCATCAGGCAATGCCGTAGTCAGTGGAGGGTGAAGGGCAGGGTTTGGGCAGCTGTGTCCCGCAACAGGGAAGGACTTCCATCCCTAACTCAGTGTTTCCCAACCAGCGTGCCGTGAGCAATCCTCAGGTGTGCCGTGGGAAATGGGAACCCCCAATACCCTTTCTTCCCTCTCTTGCCGAACACTTTTCTCTTCTCCACTCGGGCTCCCTTCTTCCCAGCCTCACTCTGCTCGCTTTGCCTCACTTTGCTCTGGGGCAACATAACATAACATTGTTTGAGTCCACAGTGCTCTCTGGGTGTAGGTGAACCACAACTTCCAAACTCAAGGTCAATTCCCAAGCAAACCCTTTCAGTACTTTCTGTTGGTCATGAGAGTTCAATGTGCCAAGTTTGGTTCAATTCCATTGTTGCAAGAGTTCAGGATGCTCTTTGATTGTGTGTTAACTATAAATCCCAGAAACTGTAACTCCCGAATGTCAAGGTCTATTTTCCCCAAACTCCATCTGTGTTCACATTTCGGCATATTGAGTATTCATGCCAAGTTTGGTCCTGATCCAACATTGTTTGAGTCCACAATGCTCTCTGGATATAGGTGAACTACAACTCCAAAACTCAAGGTCAATGCCCACCAAACACTTATCGCATTTTCTCGATGTGTGTGGGAAGTTTGTGTCTTTCTGCCATTCCTGCCAGGATATCTATGTTGTGTTCATCAAAACAGGCCCCGGTTTCACACTGAGTGTATAAATACATTGAAAAACATATTAACTGTATGTATTACTGTGTTAGAGTGTCATTTTGTGTCATTTTGGGTTAGTATTAGTATGTTTTGTGTGTGTCTTTCTGCCATTCCTGCCAGGATATCTATGTTGTGTTCATCGAAAGAGGCCCAGGTTTCACACTGAGTGTATAAATACATTTAAAAACATATTAACTATATGTATCACTGTGTTAGAGTGTCATTTGTGTCATTTTGGGTTAGTATTAGTATGTTTTGTGTGTGTGTGTGTGTGTGTCTTTCTGCCATTCCTGCCAGGATATCTATGTTGTGTTCATCGAAAGAGGCCCAGGTTTCACACTGAGTGTATAAATACATTTAAAAACATATTAACTATATGTATCACTGTGTTAGAGTGTCATTTTGTGTCATTTTGGGTTAGTATTAGTATGTTTTGTGTGTGTGTGTGTGTGTCTTTCTGCCATTCCTGCCAGGATATCTATGTTGTGTTCATCGAAAGAGGCCCAGGTTTCACACTGAGTGTATAAATACATTTAAAAACATATTAACTATATGTATCACTGTGTTAGAGTGTCATTTTGTGTCATTTTGGGTTAGTATTAGTATGTTTTGTGTGTGTGTGTGTGTCTTTCTGCCATTCCTGCCAGGATATCTATGTTGTGTTCATCGAAACAGGCCCAGATTTCACACTGAGTGTATAAATACATTTAAAAACATATTAACTATATGTATCACTATGTTAGAGTGTCATTTTGTGTCATTTTGGTTGGTGGTGTGCCCCAGGATTTGGTCAATGTAAAAAAATGTGCCGTGGCTCAAAAAAGGTTGAAAAACACTGCCCAAACTGACCCCTTCCTGGGGAGACAACAAAGCGCCCTCCCCAAGTGACAAAACGCAGCCCGCAGCATAGGCCCAGTGCCTTCTCTCCTGCCTCTCTCTCTCTTCCCCTCCTTTTCGCAGCAGCATTATTGATTTCCTTGCCTGCCTGCCAGCGGGTCAGAGCGTGCTTCTGCCATCGCTTTCTTTCGAGCGAAGGCTGGAGTTTGGGAAGGAGGGGGAGCAGCACTTAGGGGGAGACCTCCTTCCCCATCTGCCTCCTGCGGTAATTAGCCTACTGAAGACAAGCCATCTTCCCCCTTGATTCTCCCCCCCCCCTCTGTTGTCGCTTCTCCTTTCTTTTATGTCTTCCCTTTTTTCCTTCTCTCTCCCTCCCTCCCTCTGCAAATAATCACAAGGGGGAAGGGGGGTGGGGGGAGAAAGAGAGACCCTCACAAGTGGTTGACACGGTTGCCATGCCGACAGAATTTAGGACCTGCCAGGGGAGGGAAGTGGAGATGGGTGGCGTGCATGGGGGGTAAATAAAGCATTAATCCCATACAGATTGGAGCAAGAGCCACTTAACACTTGCAGGGGGTGGACAAGGGTCTTTGGGGATGGAGGAGTCTCCGCAAATGACAGATCAATGCCACTTGCGTTGTGCCCATCACAACTATTTGGAAGAGAGGGCGGGCTTACTAATCAGGGGCGGTCTAAGGTAATTTTAAATGGTAAGCGAACATTATTTTGGTGCCCCCAAACAAAAAAAAAACATTATGGGTGGGGAAAGAGCCCCTTCTTCTGACGCAAAAGGGGTCTCGGGATCCGCCTTAATTTTGGGGGAGAAGAAGGGGCGGAATCGGGGGCGCCATGCCGGGCCAAAGAGAAGAGCCAGAGGACTGCCTCTTTGCAGGGCGGGGTGTTGCCTCCTCCGTGCCTCCACCTCCTACCGCCGCACCTTCGGCCCCGCGCCGGGCTCCTACTCTTCCTCCCCCCACGTGGGCGCTGCTTCCTCTTCATCCTCGCGCTTCCTCAGCGCTTCCTCTTCCTCCCCGGGGGTCTCCCTGCGCTCTTACCGCACCGGCGGCGGCGGCACAAGCAACCTCTTCCTGAGCTCCAGCACGCCGCTCTCCTCGGCGTCTCCGCAGCACCGCTGCTACTTGTCGGGCTCCTCTTCGGCCGCGGAACATCGGCCGGACGCTATCTGGTGCGCTGGGGAATGCGCCCTTTACTCAGATGGTGCCCCACGCAGCGGCGGCCTTTGCCTACTGGTAGGACCGCCCCTGTTACTAACATTTGTGGAGGGTAAAAAATGGGGGTCTTCTTATTCGTTCCTGGTTAGGAAGGAACTGACAAACCATCATGGAAACCCCAAGACGGGTGGGAAAATCCCAATTGCCACCTTTTGACACCCATGTCGTGCCCACCATAACCACTTGGAGGAGGTGATAGGGTTTTCCACATTCATACGGGGGGGAAATGGGGGTCTTCTTATTCTTTGCTGGTTAGGAAGGAACTGGAGCCCCTGTGGCGCAGCGAGTTAAACTGAGTTGCTGAACTTGGTTGGTGGTTCGAATACGAGGAGCAGGATGAAGTCCCGCTGTTACTCCCAGCTTCTGCCAACCTAGCAGTTCAAAAACATGCCAATGTGAGTAGATCAATAGGTACTGCTTCCGCAGGAAGGTAAAGGCACTCCATACAGTCATGTCGGCCACATGGCCTAGGAGGTGTCTATGGACAGTGCCTGCTCTTTGGCTTCGAAATGGAGATGAACACCAGAGTGCCGGAGTCAGACTTCGAGTGCCAGCACCAGAGTGCCAGAGTGCCAGAGTCAGACTTCATGTCAAGGGAAAACCTTTACCTTTACCTTAGGAAGGAACTAGCTAAACATCACTGAAAGATCTTGACGCTGATGTTATTGTTGTTGTTTGCTGCTGTTATTATTGGAGTTATTGCAATATGTGTGCCTGTCAACACTCAACAGGGAACATACATCACTCTAGGAAAGCCAGCGAGTGATCTGAGAGTTGGACTTTAACTCCAGAGTCTGGGGTTCAAATCTCCACTTGGCCCTGGAAAACCATGGGATGACCCTGAGTGGGTTGCATTCTCTCAGCCTCAAAGGAAGGCAACCTTGTTGAGAAAATGCCATGGCATATTTCCTTTAGGGCAGGGGTGGGCAATCTATGGCCCGCGGACCAAATCCGGCCCAGCAGCCAATTCTGTCCAGCCCGGGGAGAAGGGCATCAGGGGCGGGGCCAAGAGGAAGGGGTGCCGCTGCTGCCATCCCATCACGGGTTCTGTGGGGCCTGTGTCGGAGTGCCTGAAATCCCTGGATGATCCCTGGATGGAGTGCCTGACATCACCGAGTTGCGGGGGCTGATCGCCCTGGCGACCCGGAAGACTTGATCGCCTTCCGGGTCGCCAGGTCAAATAAGCCGCCTCAGATCGCCGACTGCTCCCCCTGCAGGCCCGGGGATGGCAGGCACTCCATAGCAGGGCGATCAGCTGGGGAACGGCTGGGGGCGAAAGCAGGCGGAGGCCTGCAGCCTCCAATCGCCTGCGGCTCTGCTCTGCTCTCCTCTCCTCTGCTGCTGCGGCGGCGGCTGAGTCCGCTTTGCTATCCTCTGGGTTGGGTCCATTGGGTCATTCCATCTTGGGATCTCTCTTGAGGATGTCAGCCTCCATCTTGGTTCACACCTTATCTTCTTGAATTTAATTTAATTTTAGTGGTTTTTATTATTATTTTATAATAATTTTATTATAATAATATAATAAATAATATAATATAATAGTTATATTATATTATAATTTCAATATATTATAATGTCTATATATATACTATCTATCTTTCTATCTATCTATCTATGTATGTATTTAATAAAAGTCAGTGTTTGCGGCCGATCGGTGGGAGGAATATGTGGCAGCGTTTCGATTGGCTGCCACTCTGGGATTATTTGCATAAATGGCTGTGACTGGCCAGCCTCCCAACATTCCAACACAGCACAGAGAGGAGAGGAAAGGGCCTGAGGCAGGCATAAATGGCTGGAGTTGAAGTTAGCCAGTTGACAGTTTTTTCTGTTGGAAATGGAATGTTCAGTACCTTCACCAACACTGCAGCCCCTATACATAGGGGGAAAATGAAAGGCCTCAGGCAGTCAGCCACTGCGGCCCACAACAATGACGGATCAGGACCAAACATGGCAAACAAGGGACTAATGGCCCACTTCACAACCTGGTGTGGTTTAGGGCAGGATGGGCCACGAATGATGGGATTTGCAGTACCTTCACCTCATTCACTTCCCAAACAACACTGCAGCCCCTATAAATCACAGACCAGGCCCAAAATTGACAACAAGGCTTCCTTAACTTGATTTTCCTGACTAGGCCTCAGCTCATGGGATATTGTTAGGCTTCCTCAACTTGATTTTCCTGACTAGGCCTCAGCTCATGGGATATTGTTAGGCTTCCTCAACTTGATTTTCCTGACTAGGCCCCCAACCATGACAGAACAAGACCAAACTTGGCACACAGACCCCCCCCCCTCAAGATGCACCCTACCTACATTCTGGTGCAGTTTGAGGAAGGATGGACCATGGATGATGGGACTTGCAGTACTTTAATTCACTTCCTTAGAGCACTGTGGCCCACACCAATGACGAACTATGGCACACAATGCCTTCCTCAAATAACCCGGGCACCTCCGGGTCCCCAAGCTAGTAATATAATAATTATGATATTAATCCTAATAATATATGAATATTTCTTGATATATTAATACATTAATATTAATGATGTGTAATATATAGTAAATATAGTAAATAAATAAATAAATAATGTAGATTAGAATGTAGTTCAGCCTTTAGGTGCGGCCCTCTCGTGTGGCCCCTTGGAAAAAATAATTGCCCACCCCTGCTTTCGGGTCACCATAAGCAGGAAATGACTTGAAAGTGCACGACAGCAGCAGCAACAACCAGGGGCAGATTTACCATCAAGCAAAGTAAGCACCCGCTTAGGGCGCCACGCAGTCAGGGGCGCATCTGGCCACCAGGTTCCACGCATGTGCCATTGCTGCAAAGGGGTCAGCTGGACTGAGACATCGCCCCAAAACCTCCGGCTCCATCTCAGCTGCAAAATGCCTCACTTAGGGCAATTGGTATCTCGGTCCAGCAATGCACACAGAACTACCTGGCCCAGCGCAGCAACACACGACGGAGAATGACAAAATAATGTTCGCTGACCAGCAACAACAACAATAACATGACTCTGGGGGCAGAGAAGTGGAGGTTGCTGTCGTTTTCACATTTTTGCTCCTGAATTTCCCCCGGAGAGGCATTTGCCCGGCTGCTCTCAGCATCGAAAGGCCAGGCCTAACAGGGTTCGTGATGCTTTTGCAGGAGTCGCAAAGGGAATCGGGTGAGATCAGGGACAAAGAGCAACGGCTAAATGGTGGAGTATCCTGCGCTTCTCTCCCTAGGCCTGGTCTGTGGGGTGAGGAGTGTGAAAACCTTTGCCCTGTGGCAGAAGTGTCAATGGGGCCACACCTTCCGGCAAAGGAGGGCAAAAAGGGGGAGCAGATGCGAAAGCATCCTTGCACCACCAGGGGCGGACGAAGGTCATTTTAAATGGTAAGCGAACATTATTTTGGCCCCCCCCCAAATTGCTTGATAACAACAGGTATAAGCAGGGCCGGACTAAAGTAATTTAAAATGGTAAGCGAACATTATTTTGGCGCCCCCTCGCACTCCGGCCTCGTGGAGCGTGCGCATGCACGCCGGGCGCGCATGCGCTGGGCCGGCTAGTTCTGCGCATGCGGCATTGCTGCGGAGGGACTCCAGATGGACCGAGATACCAATCGCCCTAAGGAGGAACTTTTTGCAGCCGGGACGGAGCCGGGGCATTTGGGGCGATTGGCGTCTCAGTCCAGCTGGAGTCCCTTTGCAGCAATGGCACATGCGTGGAACCTGGCGGCCAGATGCGCCCCTGACTACGTGGCGCCCTAAGCGGGTGCTTACTTTGCCTAATGGTAAATCTGCCCCTGTGCACCACCTCAAAGCAAACAAGGCACCCATTTGGCTGGCGGGTTGGTGGTTCTGTACCCGTGGGATGGTGTGTTCTCCATCCCACGGAGGAGGAAGAGGAAGAGAAAGGCGTGTGCCATTAGGGAAGCAAAGGGCCGTGGGGTCATTGTGCAGGCCTTGAAGGATCGTGGCCTTGCAAGCAATCCTTGCCCGGAGCGAGCGCAAGGGACGCGAGGCTGCCAGCTGGAATTACTGTCAATTGCTATCTAGCAACCCTCCCGCCCCCTCCCTTCCCTCTCCCTTTCAAGAGAGACAGGCAGAGAAGCCTCGCAAGCCTTTGCAGAGAAGCCTCGCAAGCCTTTGTAATGAATTTGGGTCTCTTTGAAACAAGCCGCAGTTGATGAGGGTGCTGATGGTGCGAAGAACAGCGGTGGGCGCTCCCCTCGTCCCTCTTGATCGGAATAGCATCTGATTGCAATTTCCTTTTATTAATGACTCGCTGAGCCGCATGACCTGGAGTGGTTGGGGAAGGTAATTTGAGTGCAGCCTCCCTCGTGCTGGAGAGCCGCTCTCCTTGCTGCCAACCGCTCCGAGATGCATTTCCTCGCCACCGCAGTCCTGCCTCCTCTTCCAGGAGAAAGAGCTAAATGGGTGGCGGGTGGAGGGCGGGGGGGAGCTTGGATGGAGCCCCGATCAAGGTAACGGGAGGCGGAAGACGCCACGATGGATGCCACCTCACCTCCTCGCCCTGCGCTTTCCCCACCTGCGCCCACGGCCAAAGATCTCAGACGTTCACGTATTCCCAACAAAACAACAATGTATGTCCGTGACTCGCAAAACTCTGCCCCAGAGTAGGTTACTTCATGTTGTATTACTATGTCAAAAAATATGTCATAATTCACAGTAGTCAAAGTACAATTCTCATATTATAATTCAACTAAGGGTATACTATTCACGAAATAAGTAACAGACATGAAGAAACGCATATAGAAACAACCAGTCCTAATAAGTCCTGCAGTCAGGCCCGGATTAACGCTTTTTTGCACCCTAGGCCAGTTTGAAATTACGCCCCCTTTAAGCCAACCTCCCGCCACCTCCAAGGCCCCCATTTCTACAGGGAGTAAGGAGGCTTGGGGAGAGCGCAGCAAGTACAAACTCGTTCCAAAGGCACGCACGAGAGAGAGAGCACGCGTGCGAAAGATAGAAAGAGCGTGAAGAGCAAGAGAGAGAGCGCACGTGAGAGAGAGAGCATGAGAGAGGGAGAGCACGAGAGAGAGCGCAAGTAAGAGAGAGAGCGAGAGAGAGCGCAAGTGAGAGTGCGAAAGCAAGAGAGAGCGCAAGAGAGAGATAGTGAGCGAGAGCGCACAAGAGCGAGGGAGCGAGAAAGTGCGCGCGAGAGAGAGTGCACGAGAGAGAGAGTGAGAGAGAGTGAGAGACGGAAGGGACTGAGCAGAGACTTTGCTGGGAGAAGGAGCGAGGAGGGGCATGAGAAAGGGGGAAAGAGGGGCACAGACCAGTTTTGGGTTTTTTTGGTCTGTGATCTGCGCCCCCGCCCCCCCGGCTTGAGCCCCTAGGCCATGGCCTCATTGGCCTTACGGGTAATCCGGGCACGCCTGGAGTTGCGAAAGGTCTTGAGTCCAATACCAGTGGTAGTAAAAAAAAATCCAGCTTCCAAAATGACGACTTCTATATTAAAGTAGATTCGTCATTAACTTGTAACGCCAGGAACAGCAACACACCACAGTAACCAGCCAGAGCATTAGACCTCCACATTTGGGACTACAAATCCCAGTATATTCCAGTGTGTACTGTGTTGGCTGGAGCTTTAGAGGAGTTGTAGTCGTGTGGCACAAACGCCGCATACAACAAGCCACTCCAAATATATTTTAGTCAGCAAAACAGGATGTAAATGCATATAAATTAACTAAGCTGGAAAGGGAAAGGGGGCGGGTCCAAGGAAGGGTCCATCTAATTGCAAATTCTTAGCATCAACAGGTAGCAATTTATCCCAAGCAGAAGCAACAGGAGGCAATAGAGCAGTGGTTCTCAACCTTCCTAATGTGGTGATCCCTTAATACAGTTCCTCTTGTTGTGGTGACCCTCAACCATAAAATTATTTTCATTGCTACTTCATAACTAAATGTTGCCACTGTTATGAATAGTAATGTAAATATCTGATATGCCAGATGTATTTTCACTCACTGGACCAAATTTGGCACAAATACCCGATGTGCCCACATTTGAATATTGGTTGGGGGGGTTGATTATGTTCTTTTGGATTTGTAGTTGCTGGGATTTATAGTTCACCTACAATCAAAAAGCATTCTTAACTCCACCAACAATGGAGCTGAACCAAATTTGGTGCACAGAACTCCCATGACCAACAGAAAATGCTGGAAGGGTTTGGTGGGCATTGACCTTGAGTTTTGGAGTTGTAGTTCTCCTAAATTCTGAGAGCACTGTGAACTCAAACAATGATGGATATAGACCAAACTTGGCAATGTGCCCAAATATGAACACTGGTACAGTTTGGAAAAAGAGACTTGATATTTGGGAGTTGTAGTTGCTGCGATTTATAGTTCACCTACAATCAAAGAGCATTCTGAACCCCACCAATGATAAAATTGGGCCAAATTTCTCACACCGAACCCCCATGAACAACAGAAAATACTGTCTTTTCTGATGGTCGACCCCTCTGACATCCCCTCGCGACCCCCCCAGGGGTCCCGACCCCCAGGTTGAGAAACACTGCAATAGAGGTTGGCTGGTGAAATGCCCTAAAGCAG